>JANZXP010014902.1:0-13852 GCA_027576715.1 Erythroxylum flavicans
AGTAGAACCATAGGAAATAGCGTCAAGAAGAATCCAAAGAGAAGGGATATCTGTTATTCCAAATGATTATATGGTCTATCTAGAAGAGTTGGAAGATGACTTAGGAATTAATGATGATCCAGTTTCATTTTCACAAGCCATTAATAATGCTTATACTAATAAATGGTTAGATGCAACGAAAGATGAGCTTCAATCTATAGAACATAATGTTGTTTGGGACCTTGTAAAATTACCTAAAGAGTGCAAGAGAGTTGGGTGTAAATAGGTTTTTAAGACAAAGCGTAACTCTCATGGCAACCTTGAACATTACAAGGCCAAACTTGTTGCTAAAAGTTTTACTCAAAAAGATGGCATTGACTATAAGGAAATGTTCTTACTAGTTTCCAAGAAAGATTCTTGTAGAATTATCATGACGCTAGTGGTTCATTATGATTTAAAGCTGTTAGAGTAGTGCTCTAAAGGCAATCACCTTTAACACTTTTGTACAAACATTATTTTGATTAATAAAGTGAAAGGTAATTTTTATTAATTTAATTTTCGTTTATTTATGCATTGATGTCAATCTTAAATCAAATTAATAAAGTCCAAGATACAAAACATAGCATCAAGGAAATCATAATGAGATCATGATAATGAGATTCCTATCATGTGCAATTATGTTAGTATCTAAATTATCCCAAGTCATAGGATTAATAAGATAGAACATTATTAATCTGGATAAAGTAGCATATGTTATACTCCTTGATTTGATCAAGCAATGAATCTCCCAAACTGTAAGCATGAGATGTTTAGAGTTAATATGTGGATGCTTACAAAGAGTAGTAAGTACTTCGGATGACCAGCTATGAGATTATCATATAGATAATCTATCAAATGTCAATGATTAATCTCATCATAACAATGATGCAAATATCCTTAAACTTGAGGTACTCAAGGATATCTTAGATACTGATCCTGTGCTTTGACATCTTTCTTTGTTGCCTCAAGACAAGGTCACTCATAGTGTGCTGATTGGGTACAACTATTGGTATTTGAAGGTAACTGGGTAGCTAATAAAGAATTCACCACTCCTAATAGAATGAGATGATACCCACAACCTCTTGTTGGGGGCATTACTCAGGAGTCTCTGGTTAGAGTAGTCACGTGTCATGAAGAGAGTCTTCAATGACATATAAAGTAATGAGATCTCAGGACAAGAACTAACATCACTTAGACTAGATGTGATATAGTCAGTCTAGTGGGAGTTGACACATAGCCTATACTCCAAACCAAGTGGGGTATAAAATAGTGAAGGGATGAATTGCATGGTAAATGTCTATGGAAAGGTTTATAAGTTAGATAATTAAATATCGAAGAGTTTGTGTGTTAATCCACTCATATTCTCGTAAATTGGCATCATGAAACTCTTCATGATTTGCTTGAATTAATAATTAATTCAAGTGGAATGAAACCATCAATGATTTGCTTGGATTAATAGTTAATTTAAGTGCCTAAAATAACCAAGAACCTAAGGGTCATATGCATAAAAAATCAAATGAAAAGAAAAATAAGCATGGTTGTCATTGAAGTAGGCCACAATCGTGACCAAAGGCACGATAAATGATGCATAAATGAGTTCTTCACTTACGTACACATGTACTAATAAGTTAAACACACTTAAATGAGAGGATAGGGAGTCTAGAAGTGTTCTGGAGTTAGAGAGAAGTGGTCTTGAGTCTTGTTCATGCAATTTATGCAATTGTTGCATGAATCTAATTTCATGCAACATAATCTTGATCTATCTCTCCATTTAAGCATTTACTTGAACTCATCTTGTTTGGTGCTCTAACCACCCTTACACACTGCTTTTTCTTCATTTTTACATGCTCTTGAGTGATCAAGGAAGGTGTTTTCTATTTGCTACAACCTAAACAAGGAAAAGACTAAAGAAAGGAGGAGCATTATCAAAGGTACATGTGCTGAAATTTCATGTTCTTTTAACCTATATATGCATACATCTAAGATTTTGGAATTTTAGGAATGTCGTGGGGTTGGAATTTAGATTCTGACACTTTTGTTGCCTTTTTGTGCATGTGATGCATGAATCCATATCTACATACCATGGTATCAAAGATAGTTATGCATAAGATGATCTATTGAACATGTCCAAATTGTTTGATGGGTTGTGACTAACATGAATGTTCATTTGGAAAAATTCGGATAAATTGTAGAAAAACTGTTTTTCTAATTTTCTTTTCTAGGGTGTTATATTATGTTTTTGTGAAAGGAAATTGCAATTGAATGTGATTTTCTATTTTATTTCGAATTAATATTCAGTTTGTTCATATACTGGTTTCTAGGAATTTATGGAAAACTGAATGCATGTGCTGATTTTGAAAATTTCGTAATAATTTTAGATATTTTTTTCTGATTTTCTTTCATAGAAATGTTTAGAAGGTGTTATGTTATGCTTCTATCAAAGTAAAATGCAATTAAATGTCTTTTATTTTATTTTATTACGATTTTAGTTTCAGCCTGATGCATGTATGAAGTTCTGGGAAATTATGGAAATCTGATGAACATGCATTCTTGTAAATTCCATATTAATTTTTATAAAATTTTTTTAATGAATTTCCTACATGGACATGTAAGATAAGATATTTCCCCATGTACGAAATGCATAAAACTTATTGTTAAAGTGATTATCTTATGCATGCATATTGTAGAGTATGACTAGTGTTAGAAGTAATATGACAAATGTCATAGACATGTGATGTGTTGGCTGATTTCACTAAGTTAATAAATAATTACTAGGAATTAGTCTCTGTAATTTTTTATTAGGCACATTTATAATGTGTATAAGACCTAAAATTTTTCAGAATTAATTGAATTTGATTTAATTAATAAATCAAATCAAAGTCAACATTGGCCAGCTTTTTGAAAGTTGATGGAGTTGACTTGTTTAATGACTTATGTGTATGTTTTTTGGTTATAAGAACTTTACAAAAATTTTATGGGAAAAGAAATTTATTATTTTGATGCTAGTAGTATGATAAGTGCATATGCTTAAAATTAGGATTCTCAAAAATTTTCGAAAATCAAATCAGTCTCTTTAGTATCTAGTAGGTTAACTCATTTATCTTGATGATTTTGGTCGTCAGGATATTTTTTGACATGTGCTGAAATTGTCTTGATAAATTTAAGCTGACCTTGGGATGTTTTAGATGACTAATTGATATTCAAGAATTTTGGAAACCCTAGGGATTAATTTAGAATTAATCCAAGTAGAGCAATGTATTTCTAGTGTGACTAGAAGAAGACATGTGTACTAGAATTAAAGTGCTTATTTTATGGACATCAAAATAATTGAAATTTTAGGGGCTAATCAAATCACATTTATAATTTGAATTAGCTGAGACTAACATCAGCACCCGATTTGGTTCAAGAGTTTAATTGAATCACGAACTTTTGATGCATAGTTAAGTCACAACCTAAATTAAACATCCTTTGTGTGATACATGCATTAAATGCATTTTAAGGGTGATTATAGATACAGGCTCGATTTAATTGAGTTGTCCATAATCTAAATATATATATATATATATAAGAATAAATCCCTCAACTGAAATATTATGACTTACACCTTCCATTAATATGGCAAGAACTAGAGTTCTTTTAAAGTTGGGTTGTTGGGCAAACCCAAGCCCACTTTACACGAATATGTTCAAACCATGGAAATTAGATTTTCATATTAATGGGTTGGTCCTAACTGGAAGCATTGATTTGTTAGGCAAACTCAAGGTTAACATGGATAAAGTCGAAGTTGGGTTATATACATGGGATGCATATGAATTAAAAGTTGATAATCCAATGAGTGTGTTAAATCAACAGTTGATGGAACAAGTCGATAGTTGCATAACTGAATGTAACTGGTATGAATGATGCCTACCAATTGACCTAAGGTGGCTTGTTGGGCAAACCGAAGGTCATTCTTAGTGATCTTGGATATCAACCCATTAAAAAAACTATAAGTTTTCTCGAATTCATAATGAGAGCTATAGATTTGTATAAAAATAGTGAGACTCATAATGCATGTGATTAAAGTCCTTATTGATATACATTAGTGTACATTCTAACACTTTCTCTCATTCTTCTAGGTTATTGAATTGCTACGATGTCCTTGTCCAATGTGAACCTACACTTTCTATGACTCCAACAAACTCATGATACCTAACTTCTTAGATTGGCTACAGAATTTGAGAATTGTTCAAGAATCTGAGAAACTAGAATATGTTCTAGATGAACCACTTCCAGATCTCCCTGCTGCCGATGCATCTAATAAGGATCAGAAAGCTTACTAGAAGCTATTGGATGATAGTGAGTTAGCTAGCTATATAATGCTGGCTTTTATGTCACCGGAACTACAAAAACAGCATGAGGCTATGGATGCTCATACCATAGTCTACCATTTAAGGGAACTGTTTGATGAACAAGCTGGGTTTAAAAGGTTCGAGACCTCAAGGTTGCTTTTTGGCTCTAAGATGGCTAAGGGATCATCTCCAGTGCAGTATGTGCTGAAGATGAATGGATACATTGAGAGGTTAGCTAGTTTAGGTTTCATAATGGATAATGAATTAAGTATAAACTTAATTTTGACTAGTTTGACTGATAGTTATTCACAATTTGTGCTTAACTATCGGATCAACCAAATATCCACCTCGATAGTTGAACTGATTAATCTACTCTAAACAGCTAAGAAAAGAGGAACCAAAAGAAGAAGAAGAAGTCTAAGAAGCCAGTGGGAGGTTTAGCCAAGAAGAAGGCAAATGAGACTACATCAAAGGAGATATGCTTCCATTCAATAACGAAGGACATTAGAAAAGGAACTACAAAGCCTATCTAGAGCCACTGAAGCAAAAGAAGGCATTAAATGCTCCACTGTCTACTTCAGGTATATTATTTATCACTAAGGTTAATACTATTTCTGATCATAATATTTGGGTATTAGATACCAGATGTAGCTCACACATATATGTTGACATACAAGGTCTCAGGGATAGAAGACTGCTCAAGAAGGGAGAGATGGACCTAAATATGGGAAATGGAGCAAGAGTTGCAGCATTAGCCGTAGGAACCTATATGTTTTGTATCTTCCTAGTGGACTAGAGTTAACTTTGGATAGTTGTTTTTATGTACCCGTTGTGTGATAAAGAATTTTGTATATGTTTCATGTCTAAATAAAGCAGGAATTCATTTAACTTTTTCAAGCAATGGTTGTTCAATTAAGTTGAATGAAATATTGTATTGCACTACTACATTGTGAAATGGTATTTACATATTAGATATGTGCAATCCAATTTTAAATATCAATGACAATAAAAGACAAAAACAGGATAACTTAAAATCATATTACTTATGGCATTGTTGAGTTGGCCATATAAGTGAGAAATGCATGGCTAAGCTGCATAGGAGTGCTAGCTTAAGGTCATTTGATTATGAATCATATGACACGTGAATCTTATATGTCAGGCAAGATGACTAAATTACCTTTTAAAAGAAAGGGTGAACGAGCTAATGGGTTATTAGACCTAATACATTATGATGTATATGGTCCGATGTCCATTCATTCTAGAGGTGGTTTTATGTACTTCATTATCTTTATCGATGATTATTCATGATATGGGTATGTGTATCTAATGAGATACAAGTCTAAAGCATTTGAAATGTTCTAAAACTTTAGACATGAAGTAGAGAAACAGCTCAGTAAAAGTGTCAAGACACTTCAATTAGATCGAGGTAGTGAATACTTAAATGAGGAGTTTCTAACTTATCTTAGGGATAACACAATTGTAACCCAATGGACTCCACCTTACACACTGCAACATAATGGTGTGGCTAAAATGAGAAACCGAACCTTATTAGACATGGTAAGGTCAACAATAGGCTTAACAAGTCTACCAAAATCCTTTTGGGCTCATACACTCGAGACTATTTTTTATATGATAAACGGAGTCCTTTCAAAAGCAGTTGATGTTATTCCATATAAGATATGGACGAACAAAAAAAACCTATCTTTTTTTTATGAAATTTTGGGGTTATCCAGCTTACGTGAAGCAAATTCAATCAGACAAGCTTGAAGCAAAATCTGATAAATGTCTATTTGTAAGATATCCTAAGGAAACAATTAGATATTAGTTCTACAATGCTTTAGAGCAAAAGGTGTTTGTCTCCAAGTATACTATCTTTTTAGAGAAAGAGTTTCTTCTAATAGAAGACAGTGGGAGCAAAGTTTAACTTGATGAAGTTCATGATGCTCAAACAAATGCAGATCAATTGCCTGAACCTGAGATTGTTGTTCACGGAGATGAGAAAACAGTTGAACCTTCTAACACATAAAATGTTCGTAATTCAAGTAGCATACACAATGTTCCAGAGAGATATGGATGTCTTGTAAGTGAACAAAATGACGTACTGCTCATAGAGGACAATGAGCCTACAATCTATAAAGAGGCTCTGAAGAGTTCAAAATCTAAAAAATGGCTTCAAGCCATAAAGTCCGAAATGGATTCCATGTTTAAAAACCAAGTATGGACTTTGGTTGACCTACCCGAAGGGCTAAAACCCATAGCATGCAAGTGGATTTTTACGAAGAAAATTGACATGAATGGTAATGTGATTACCTATAAAGCGAGGCTAGTCACTAAAAGTTATCATCAAAGACAAGGAGTTGACTATAACGAGACATTTAGCCCCATAGTCATGCTTAAATCCATTAGAATACTCCTAGCCATTGCTACCCATTATGATTATGGGATATGGCAAATGGATGTGAAGATGGCTTTCCTGAATGGAAACCTAGTTGAGGATGTGTATATGATACAACCTGAGGGCTTCATATCCAAAGATGAAAAAAAAAAGGTATACAAGCTTCAGAAATCCATTTACGGATTGAAGCAAACATCTAGGAGTTGGAACATCCGATTTGATGAGACAATCAAAGTGTTTGGTTTCTCACAAAATCCTGATGAACCTTGTATGTACGAGAAGGTTAGTGGTAGGGCTATTATATTCCTTATGTTATATGTGGATGACATATTACTAATAGGAAATGATGTCTCAAGTTTGCAATCAGTCAAAATTTGGTTGTCCCAGAATTTTTTCATGAAAGACCTTAGAAAAGCAACTTATATATTGGGAATAAAGATCTATAAAGATAGATCAAGGAAGTTGCTAGGTCTTTCACAGTCTACATACATAAATAAAGTGCTAAAGAGGTTTAGCATGGAGTAATCCAAGAGAGGGTTTTTTTCCTATAACTCATGGATAAAACTCTCGAGATCTGTGTGTCTTAAGACACAAGATTAGAGGACTCGCATGAGTATGATCCTGTATGCTTCGGCAATAGGATCAATCATATATGTTATGTTATATACAAGACTTGATATATCATATGCTCTAAGTGTTACGAGCACATATCAATTAGATCCTGGGGAGTGTCACTAGGTGGTTGTCAAGAATATCTTAAAGTACCTGAGAAGGACTAATGATGTATTCTTGATATATGGAGATGGAGATCTCGTAGTGAGCGGACATACAGATACCAGCTTTCAGTTTGTCCAAGATGACTCCAAATCTCAATCAGGTTATGCTTTCACACTGAATGGTGGAGCAGTTAGTTGAAAAAGTTCCAAACAAGAGATGACTATAGATTCAACGACCGACTCAGAGTACATTACAACTACAAAAGTGACAAAAAAAGCTGTTTCGATCAAGAAGTTAGTTATGGAACTTGGAGTGGTTTTGAGCATTGTAGACCCGATACTGTTGTACTGTGACAACAATGGGGCTATTGCTCAAGCCAAGGAACCAAGGTCTCATCAGAGGTCTAAGCACGTATTTAGGAGATATCACCTGATCAGGGAGATAATTGATGGAAGTGATGTAAAGATAAAGAGAGTGCCACAGATCAAAACATCGCTGATCCTTTGACTAAGCCACTTCCTTAAATGAAATTTGATTTTAGTGTACTCGCCTATGGTATTAGATATAAAGGCCATTGGCTTTAGTGCAAGTGGGAAATTGTTAGAGTAGTGCTCTAAAAGCAATCACCTTTAATACTTTTGTACAAACTTGATTGTAATTAATAAAGCGAAAGGCAATTTTTCATCAATTTGATGTTCGTTTATTTATAAATTGATTTCAATCTTAAATCAAATTAATAAAGTTCATGATACAAAATATAGCATGAAAGAAATCATGATGAGATCATGATAATGAGATTCCTATCATGTGCAATTATGTTAGTATCTAAATTATCCCTAGTTATAGGATTAATAAGACAGAACACTATTAATCCGAATAGACTAACACATGTTATACTCCTTGATTTGATCAAGCAGTGGATCTCACAAACTGTAACCATGAGATTTTTAGAGTTAACATGTAGATGCTTACTAAGAGTAGTAAGTACATCAAATGACTCGCTATGAGATTATCATATGGATGATCTATCAAATGTTCAATGATTAATCTCATTATATCAATGGTGCAAATATCTTTAGACTTGAGGTACTCAAAGATATCTTGGATACTGATCATGTGCTTTGACATCAGTCCTTGTTGCCTCAAGATGAGATCACTCATAGGGTGATAATTGGGTATAACTATTGGTATTTGAAGGTAATTGGGTAGCCAATAAAGGATTCACCACTCCTGATAAAAGGAGATGATACCTACAGCCTTTTGTCGGGGTCATTACTTAGGAGTCTCTGTATAACACACCACCCCATAAAGCATATACCTGAAAGTATCGACAAATATTCGAGAATATACTCTACAAGGATGGCACGTTAAGACAATCAAATCAACTCTTTACAACATTTTTCAAGCATCAAACACATTTTAAGCAAACCAATATTCAATTTGGCTCATTTTATTTACTAATATGTCCAGTCATAAATATTAGTGCACTTTAGAATTTACACATATTTTATACAACAGTTGAGAAATACAATTCTTGATATAAAATAACTGAAGACATATGCAGGTACAACTGATCCTGATTGTTAACTCATGTCCAAATGCAGTAGCTATACTCCAAAAAGCCTAATTAGATCTCCTCTGAACCTGAAAATCAACAATGCAATTTTGGTAAATTTTGCGAACTCAATGAGTGAACCATCCTCGATGTGCTCACTTATATCATGACACAAATACAGTTCAGAGTTTAATTCATAACAAATCATATCATCAAATATCAAATATCACTTCACATTTCATCATGCATCAACAAATACAATTTGGGTACATTATTTTGCATTTTCATTTCAAAACAGTCCAAATAATTCATTTCAATCATTCATATAATACTTATCAAGTTATATATGCAAATGCACATGTGACTCCACTTTCTTTTTATTTGTTGTGACCGACTGCTTTTTTATTATCCCGTATCAGTTACGGATACTGGGCTCATTAATAAATGTCCTGTATCTATTGTGGATACCGAGCTCATTAAATACTGAGCCTGTGGATCTTTATGTGCATTTTCGAGCTTTAAGCTCTTTTTCTTTGGTCACTCTAATCACAACTCCTTTATCTGATTATGCATATCAATATGATGAAAAGCATCATTTTTCATTATATGCAATCAATCACTTTACTTCATTACACATAGTCATTTTCATATATTCATCGGATCTAAGTCCGGCATTCAACATTTTGTTGAGTACACATATTTTTCCCGATTCACATTCAAATAGGAAACACTCCCAATACAATCTCAATTATCAAATTCCTAAGACCATAAATGTCCAAATTATCTCAATCACATTAATAACAGTTCAATAGCTGAAATTTAAATAGAAACAATTCAATCCTAGTGAAAAACATCTAAGTTGACTCACAGTATGCTCCAGATTAGTTATTTCCTTGATGAACTGGTAATGTCTGGATGTTGACAATCAACTTGCGTATCTATCTTCATACAATACAAACATATTTCACACATCATTAACTTGCTCAATCATATAAATATCTAATCAAGTATACTTAATTATTCTAAACTCATCAATCATACTTTCACCAATTCTTTTCTAGCATTATATAATCACATAATATCGCAATTTTCATTCATTCCTACCTAATACACCTTTCTCATATTCTTTAGATCACAATTGTATTCTTAAGAACATCTTCATTTCTACATCATTCAAAAATTTCCATAATTTTAAACACATTGATATCAACAATCATGTCTTAAGTTATAACCCCAATTAATAACCTAAACTCATCAAACACTTTATCAAACTTATTCAACATCAAACTAGGTTCATTTTAAGCCTCAATCAAGTCTAATTGCACCATAGTAAATTAACTTATCCTTAGTTGGTCCAAAGATCACACAAAAGAGAAGATTTCAGGTCCAATGCCTTTCCCACGATCATGGAGGACTTCCCATGATCATGGGATGTGTCATCCGAAAATATTTCACCCCTGTCCTTTAATTTTTTTCCAGATTTTAACACTTACATACTATATCTAACACATCTTCTTCATAGTTCATTATTTAGACTTCATTTCCTTATCATTTTCACCTTAATTCCATCTCAAAATCATCCATAAAACAATCCAAAAACTATTGTTTATCATTTATACAAAAATAGAATATAAGTGTATCCATTTCTTCATTAACGTCCAGCACTCAGTAAACACCATTTTCACTATCATCCCATCCCTAAACAATCACCATTTATGCTTCCATTAAAAAACCATGAAGATTAACATCATAATTACTTGTTTAGGTCAAAAGCTTCTTAAATCATCAAATAACCTAGCTCTTAAGCTTACATGATCATCACCCTTTTAAGGTGGAATAGGTTGGGTTTTCATCAACAAGGAGAAGATAACAACGAAATCTTAGAGTGGCTAGTGCAAAATTTTAACAATTCAAAGTCGTGAGTGTGGGGGTGAGAGTATCATGAATGAGAGAAGAAGAAAATGAAGAAGAGAGCATGTAACAAAAAGTAAGAAGAGATGGTCTTTCAAGTGTGAGTATATTATGACTCATGAGATGGGTTAAGTATATGGTAAGTGTCATGACACATGTTATGACACTTTTCAATTTAAGAACCAAGTTAAATGTCTTTTAATTATGGTACCCAATGTCATTTAATTACTAGTCCATTTGTCACTCAATCTCTAAGCCAATTGTCATTACATCTCTAAGTCATTTGTCACCAAATTATTTAAGCCATTTGTTACCTAATTCCTAATGCCACGTGTCACTTATTTCTACTGCCATATGTTAATTTGTCTTGCCACTTGGTATTTTTCCTAGTCCAAATGTATACATAAATTCATAATTCTCCCAATTGTAACAATTAATTCCAAATTACTAAATATAATTCATTAATTCTTATCATTAGTAAACCAAAGTACAAGACACTGGAAATGTACATTCATATCACATTCATTATGCTTAGTCATTTATCACATTCATATTGATTTCATACCCGAATATGTCAATTGAGTGCAATTTATCTAATTCACAATTTATATGTGTATGCTAATATTATGCGTTTGAATACAATTATAAAATCATGTCATAAATATACCAATTTTGTTTTATATGATGTCACTCATGTGACTCAATAGTCTAACACTTTAAATCTTTCAATAATTTAAGAGACAGGATACTACACTCTGGCCAGAGCAATTATGTATCATGAAGAGAGTTTTCAATGACACAAAGAGTAATGAGATCCCAGGACAAAAACTAACATCACTTGGACAAGATGTGACGTAGTCAGTCTAGTGAGAGTTGACACATAGTTCATACTCTAAACCAAGTGGGGTATAGAATGGTGAAGGGATGAATTGCACGGTAATTGTCTATGGAAAGGTTCATAAGTCAGATAATTAACTATCAAAGAGTTTGTGTGTTAATCCACTTATATTCTGGTAAATTAGCATCATGAAATCCTTCATAATTTGCTTGAATTAAGAGTTAATTCAAGTGACATGAAACTAGCCATGATTTGCTTGAATTAAGAGTTAATTCAAGTGCCCAAAATAACCAGAACCTAAGGGTCACATGCATTAAAGATCAGATGAAAAACAAAGTGTGCATAACTGTTATTGAAGTAGGCCACGATTGTGGCTTATAGGCTACAATCGTGACTGAAGGCACGACAAATGATGCATAAGTAAGTTCTTCACTTATATACATATGAACTAACAAGTTAAAAATACACTCAAGTAAGAGGATAGGGGGTAGGGTCCAAAAGGGTTTTAGAGTTAGAGAGAAGTGGTCTTGAGTCTTGTTCGTGTAATTTATGTAATTGTTGCATGAATCTAATTGTATGCAACATAATCTTGATTTATCTCTTCATTTGAGCATCTACTTGAACTCATTGTTTGGTGCTCTAACCACCCTTACACACTGCTTTTTCTTCATCTTTACGTGCTCTTGAGTGATCAAGGAAGGTGTTTGGTGTTTACTACAACCCAAACAAGGAGAAGGTTAAAGAAAGAAGGAGCATTATCAAAAGTACATGTGCTGAAATTTCATATTCTTATAATCTGTGTATGCATGCGTCTAAGATTCTAGATTTTTGGGAAGTTATGGGGCTGGAATTTAGATTTCAACACTTTTACTGCCCTGATGTGCGTGTGATGCATAAATCTATGGCTCCCCAACAAGACACACACCCTGAAAGAGAAGTTTTATACACACACTGAATGAAAATATCTTTAATCTCATATACATCATTAAATAATCAAATCATTTAATTGTATTCCACCGGTGAAAAGATTCTTAGTAAGAAACTCTTTTTTCCTTCACAAAAATTATTTGTATATTTGTATGTTTTAGAAACTTATCCTTATTTTTTTCAATTGATAATTATCTATGATTTATATATTATTTCATTTACTGTTCTTTAATATTTATCATTTGAAAGGTCACATCTTTTAAAATCATTAGGAGTGTCCTTTTATCATCATCTCCCACTCACACATATTCAATGATAAACAAAATATTAATATTGATAATAAGTATTATTAATGTTCACTAGACATATTCATTTCTTTTTGTGCTACTATATCCTTGACATAATTATACTTGATATTTATGTGTTTAATTTGATTTGATTTTGAGCTCTTTAGTATTGCCTTTCAATGTACTTGTTTATATACAATATAATATGTATGAGACTGCTAATTCTTTGAAATAAAGAACTGTTTGATCTCTTGTTCTTCTTGTGGCATTTATTGCTCGGGTGCTCACCTTTAGCAATTGACGTCATAAAAGTTCTTTACTGTAACGCCGAACTGTTTGAACCCTCTTTGTATTGGTCTATACTTGGAGATACTATTGTATATTGACATATACATGGTTGTATATGAGTTCAAAAATGTATTTGAATCCTTTTGGTATTTATGCCAGTGATATATAATGCTATATGCCCTTACATGAACTTAAGAGTTCATCGGTATGCGAAATCTTGGAGATTTTTGATATATAAGCTTCTAAGTGTGTAAAATCGATTCCATTGGATGGATATGGCCATGGTGGCTGAGTTAAACATGTTCTAATGCCTTAGATGTGATTAGACATGATTTTACAGACTTATTGGACACTTAGAAAGCTTAACTGGAAAAGTTGATATACATAAGGGCTCATTTGCAAATTGTTAAAAGTTAAGGGATTTAAATGTAATTTTTCAAATCTTGGAGGACCAATATGTAATTTTATAAAGTTAAGGAGCTTAATTATAATTGAAAAAAGTCCAAGTACCAAAATGAAAATAAAAGTTTTGGTCATTCTCAAATTTTGGGCTTAATTGCAAATTTAGGAAAGTTTGGAGGGTAT
>JANZXP010014939.1:0-13848 GCA_027576715.1 Erythroxylum flavicans
TTAATCATTAATCAAAATTTCTATTTAACCAAATTAAATGTATATTATAAATATTTAATTATTAAAATTATGCATAATTTAAATATAATGAAAATAATTTTTTTTAAAATTAAGCAATAACTTTACGGACGGAAACAACCATCCGTCGGTACATTCTAACTATTTTATCGACGGTAGAAGAACATATTATGTCGGTAATTAATAAAATATACTGACGGCGGATAAATTCTATCGATAATTATTAAGCAAATTTACGGACAGAAAACATGTTACCGTCGGTAAAGTTACCGACGGTACAAGAATATTTTGTAGCTAAATTTACATACAGTTAAAGAACTTACCATCGGTAAATTTAGCGTTGAAAAATTTTTAACCTGTCGGCAATTTACGGACGGAACAACTGTTACAGTTGGTACATTTTCACTACATTTACCGACGGTAAATCATTCTCCATTACTGAATTTGCCGACGGAATATTCTTGCACTAACGGTAAATTTAGATAAGGTCGATTCTACGACGTTTTTGTCTATCAGTACATTCTATCGCTAATATTTGATACTGACAGAATATTTATGTTTTCTGTCGGTATTTTTCGTCGCGAAATGATAATTTTCTTATATTGTACCAATTTTTTGTCTTTAGTTATAATAGTAAGCTAACTTGTCATATATTCAAGCAAAAGGTCAAATATCAAGTCCAATAGAAGAGTAAAATTATGAAAAGATAAAAATATCAAAGTGGAGCACCAAACAAAATTCAAGAGAGTATCGACGAAAGCCAGTTGAAGAACTAAGAATAAATTAGAACAAAACACGTCAAGATATAATAAATCATTGTAATTTTTCTTGTAATTTTATTTTAGTCATTTCAATGGTTTAGGGGATTAATCATTATATAATGTTTTACATGTAATGTAATATCCAATTTCTAGAACATACTTAGGGTTAGAACCTTAGACTATTGTAGATAAGTAATAGCATTGAGAGCATTTCATTAACATGCATATCATTAGCATACACACATGAATTATAATTTTTACACATTACAAAGATAGCATATACACTCAATTGACATATTCAAGGGTATTAAAGATTTAAAATGAACATGATGTGAATTGTGAATTGTTATGTCTTGAATTTTGGTTTGATTAGATTTCAATTAGTAATTTGGAATTAAATGTTATTAATTGGGAGATTGATGAATTAATATGTACATTTAGGCTAGGAAAAATGCCAAGTGGTAAGATAAATTGATACATGAAAAATTAGGATGACTAAGCCTATAATTGAGCGACATTTGGCATAGTTCAATGAGTGATAAATGGACAAGTAATTAATTGAAAAGTGGATCAATAATTAAGAGACATATGGAATAATTATTTGATGACTTATGGAAACTTAAGAAGTGGATAAATGGCAGCATATTCAGTAGGCAAATGGCTTACATGCCTTAAGATAAATGTTATGGTCAAATGAAGACACCTAGCATATTGATGAAGCAAGATTCTGTAGCAGAGTTTCTGATATTTCCTTCTTTTTTCACCACTAAAATTGCATCCATCTTCTCTCTAAATTGTAGTTTAACCCTAGCTAAATTGTTACAAAAAATACACACTTTAATCCTTCACAAAATAGCCAAGAAACTAGCCTATTGTTACCTTCATCTTGTTACTGAAACTAGCTCATTTTCACCTTAAGTTTGAGATGAATCATGCATGAATGGAGGCCTAGTTTAATATAAAGTTTAGAGTTGGAATTGGAAGCTTAAAATGTAAGTAAAAATTTGATTCTTATGGCATGTTTAACTGAATGAGAATGATGATTGAATTGGAATGAAATGTTTATGGTGATGGTGATGTTATATGTTGGATAAACTTAGAAGTTTTTATGCTTGTTCTTGGTATATGAAAACCGTGTAGTATAGGTTATTATATGGATGAATTGGACTAGAATTTGATGTATAAAGAAGGTAAATTTATGTTAAAGAAAGATGTTAAGATAGTGTTCTTGAATTGAGAAAAAACTAGGACTATATGCATAATAATGAATGATAGTTTTTTGTTTTGATTTTTGATGCATGAAAGACCATGATTTGTGAGCTATCAATTGAATAATTTTGAGTTGGAATTGGAGTATAATTTAGTTTTAAATGAGGTTGTATATTGAACATGAATTTTGAAAATTTTGAAGTGTTTGGTGTGTGTCTAAGTTGGATACATTCATGCAAAATTGAGGGAAACAATGTAGTACATGATCGTAGCCAGTTTATTTTGGTTCTGTCACAATTGTGGAATAGTCCCCATGATCATGGCTTGTTACATAAGCTTCTGTCATGATCGTAGGAAGGTTCACCACGATCGTAGTCTAGTATAAAGAGTGAAATGATGTCTTTTAAGTGATGTTTGAAACAATTAATTCTAAGGTACTTTCGTATGGTGTATTTATACTTAAATAAGGCTGGAAATGAACCTAATTGGATGGTGAATAAATTGTTCGAATGATTGATTGATGAACTTAGAATGAACAAGTTATTTTGATGTGAAAACCTAAGTGTAAGCTAGACATACACAAATATAATGTTTGAATGATCAAGAACTATGATTTAAGGATATATACCCAGGAATAGTCAAATTGAGCATACATTAAACATGACACACACACACACACACACACACACACACACACACATCTGTGTGTGTGTGTGTGTGTGTGTGTGTGTGTGTGTGTGTGTGTGTGTGTGTGTGTGTGTAAGATTGAATGTGTTTGTGATTGTGCAAATTATTAATGTGTATAAATATGTGTATTACATGATATAAAAGTGCAAATTGAACGACAACATCCAGATATTACCAGATCATCTAGAAAATAGCGTAATTTGGAGCATGGTATGAGTTAACCTAGATGATTTTCATTAGGATTGATCTACTTCTGTTTAAATTTAGTTATTGAAATGTGATTGATATGATTGATAATTCCGAATATTAGTCCGAGGAGTTTGTTATTTGGGAATGCATTGGGACTATTCTGGTTGTATCTGAATATGAAAGAAATATGTGTTCTCAACAAAAATTATTGAAAGTTGAACTTATGCCTGATGAATATGAAAAGTGAATGTGTCTGAAAGGAATGAAAACTATTGAATGTGTGACATTTGAATTTATGCATTTCATTACATGATATACATGATCAGATAAAGGGGTTGTGACTGGAGTGGCCAATCTGAAAAGAGCTTAAAACTCATAAATGCGCATAAAAAGCCATATGCTTAGTGGTTAATGAGCCCAGTATCCACAATGGTTATGGGATAGAATGTGAAATAAGCTCGATATCCACAAGGGATATGGGACAGTAAATACTCGCTCGGTCACAACAAAATAAAAATGAAAGTGGAGTCTTGTATGCATTTATATTTGCAAATATATGATTGTGAAAACATTTATGAATTGAGATGATATTGTGATATGCCATATTTTAGTAAATTTGATAATATGATTGACTGGGATAGATGAATGAATTATTCTAATAAGTGTATATAAAATGTGTGAAATTCATGATAAATTGTTGAGATAAGGAATATTTTGCATTTGGATTATATTTGAAATGTTTGATGTTTTCAATGAGTGACCACATCGAGGATGGTTAACTCACTGAGTTTGGAAAACTCGTAAAAATTGCAACATTGAATGTTTAGGTATGAGAAAGAAGACCTAGTTCCTAAGACACTCTAGAGGAACATTTTGGAATTAAGAAATGACTCAAAGGTCTAGTCAGCTGACATCTGATGAATTGTAGATTGTGTTTATGTAGTTTCTCATTTCATATAAATCTTTTGGAAAATGAGTAGTGAACTCTCAACTACTTATGATGGTGTAAATATTTGTTTAATTTAATGTACTGCTACAATGTAAATTATTTTAATAAATGAAATGGAAAAAAATTGACCTTTTTAAACTTTGTAAAGTGTATGATGCCATAATAAATGTATATGACTACTCTAACATGTCATTGTCATAGGGTATGTTCTTAAATGTCCTCTAGATGTTTGGGTATATACTCTATGGCAGTGTGGTGTTACATGTAAGGTATAATATATAGATCCTATCATAATAAAAAATTATTTTAAATCTAGAAAATATTAAACCTCAAATAAATCTTGGGAAAATTTAAAATAATTTTATTCAAGTTTTTATCAACATAAGATACTTTAATGTTTTTGAAAATTTTAAAGTGTTGGAAATTAAGTTTAAAAGAAAGAGAATAATCAGTTTATAGGGCATCTGACTAGATTTCTAGCTAACTAATACCTAAGCTAAAACATATTTAGCTAGCAAAAGATAAGTGATCAGTTAGTCAATCATATTAAGAAGCTAGTTGTTATAACTGCTAGTTTAGGTATGTAACAACTATTTAGTATAACTTTTAGTATAAATAGACCACAGTTGAGATACCAAAAGAATATTTGACTCTAGACGAAGTCTTATGATACTTTTAAGAAATTTTCATTACATTCATTGATATATGCTTAATTGAATAAGAATTTATTCTATAGCACTTAGTGATTAATGATACGAAAATGCTTAACATACTCACTTTAGTTCATATATGGTTTTAGGCACAATTTGAAAGTGAAGGAGATAAAGTGAGTCAAAAACAATATATCTAAGCTATTTTTGAAATGTCACACTCATTTGTCTTCATGGAGTAAGCAAAACAAGATTAAAAGCAAGAGAAGACAAGAAAATGCCATGAAAGATGAGATATATATTGAAAACATCAAAAGGAGAAGTATAAAACATGGCTCACGCCAATGCATGGTGTGTCATGGGCGTGAGGAAAACACCAAGAAAGATGAGATATATATTGAAAATATGAAAAGGAGGAGCATAGAACATGGCTCATGGCCATGCATGGGAGTGTCATAGGGGTGAGACATTTCTCAAGCCCGTGACACACCTTTCATGGGCGTGAAACACCTTTCATGGGCATGAAACACCTCTCACGTCTCACAGTCATGAGCCAATCACTCACTCCATTTAGACACTTACAACTCACCAAAACCATACTTTTTAGTATAAAAACATCATTTTTATGACGATAGTTGGATGTTTTCGTCTAGGAAATTTTGAAGAGCTAAAAGAGAGGCTTCGAGAGAATGAAGAGGGACAAACCTCTAAACCTTTGGAGACCCATGAAGAGCTAGATATTTCGATGTCATTCGGTGGTGACATCGATGTCGACAACCCAGTTAAGCATTTCTTCTTTGTATTTTGTTGTTTCTTTTTCTCTTAGGGATTGAATATGTTACCTATGTTTAATGTTTGGGTGTTATGTAAGAATGATTGAATGCTCTATTTGATTGTTTTTATATAAGAACCCATTACTAGAATCTTCAATATAGTTCGTAATTGTTATGTTCAAATTCATTTCTGGCAACTAATGGTTTTTAATCATTAGGGATGAAAAGAGCTAGGTTAAATGACCTAACCTTGTGTGGTTATTGCTTTGATTAGTCTATTTCCCTAAATCGTAATGCAGTTTTCCAACTAAATCTAGAGAGTTTGTTCTAGGTTGTTTGATAGTTAGGTTTAACTAATGAGCTCTTCTTAATTAAACAAGACTTAAGGGAAAATCGGGGATGATAGAGCTTATTGTTAACTTACGATTAATAGTTGCTAAGAGAGGTATAAGAACAACAATTTAATGAAATATATTCAACTATGTGCAGGCCGAGATTGAACTAATGACCGGGTCCCTAACAAATTCATCAATTTCATCTTTTTTGCATGTTTCCTTTAACTTGTTTTTATTAGTTTAGTTTTGTCTTATTTTCTTATTTAAAAACCAAACAAACCCCCCATAACCTAAACAATAGCTATTTTCATATCAAAAGCTAACTGAACAGTCTCTATGGCATCGACTTAAACTCACCACTACTATAGTTAGAATTTTGGTGTCGATGTCGTAGACTGTAGTGTTTTAGCTTTCGTTCTTGATTTTAAGTGGTGCTTTGTATATATTTATTTGTAATAAGTTTCTTTGCATTTATTTCATGATCTTTTCACTTTTTGTTTAATTTTTATTTTGTTAAAAAATTTAAAATTAAAAAAAATCTTAAACGAAAGTAATTTTTTCTATAACTTATACTCCCAATCTTATAACTAAGTTTAGAATGATCAACCTAACTTTAGTTATAGATAGGATAATTAACAGAAGTGCTTCCATAACAGTTTGCAAGATGCACAACAATTCTTGTACAGACCAGAAGTTTCTTGTCATAACTCAGGTACATCTTTAGAAGAATTGATTAATATTATTGCAATTTCAATAGGGTGTATAAAATTTTCAATAGAGTGTACAATAATTTTAGCTAGGTGTATGGTAGTTTCAACAGGAAGTACTACAATTCTAATAGGCGAAAAGGTAATTTTGGTCTAGCTTAGAAGAATGCGAGAGCCAGGAAAACTAAGGTACATCCTTAGAAGAATTAGTTAACGCTGTTGCTACTATCGCTTCGCAATTTCAACAGGATGTGAAATAGTTTCAGCAAGATGCAATATCTAGTGGGGAAATAACAATCACTTGGAATCATAAAGTGAAGAGGAGAAGTTATATTAACTCGAGGTGTACCTAAGGGATGTTAATGCGGAAACCTTATGGAGTGAAGAGGAGCTTGAGAATCTTGAGAGGACTACTTAAGGAATTGCTTCTATATAAGAAGTGTAAAAGAAGATTGAAGAAAAAAAGGATACATCTTTTAGCTCAGAGGTAAATACTAAGTTACAATTTATTGTTATGATTAACTTTTTACCTTGACCTTGTAGATTGGAGAAATTGAACAAGGAAGAAAAGGATGAAAAGACATTCTAAATATTTAAGAGTGTGGGAACGTAGTAAAGATTGAGAATTTGGAGATAAAACATATATTGAATATGAAGGATTATCAACTAAGGCTCTGTCTAGAGAAACCTCTTGTGGAGGATGCTCAAACTATAATACCTGAAGATCATAGTTTTGTCATGTGAGGAAAGTATAGAGTCGAGCAATTGACACTAAACAAAAGTGCTTCTTAGGAGGTAACCTAAGGGAAGTTAATTTCCTTTGTTTACATTTTCACTTGTTTTATATGCATGTTTGTTTTTAAATTTGTTTATTTTTATATTTTTTAAAGTTTTCAATAAAAGAGAGAGAGAAACAAAAAAACATATAATCATTTTCTCTTTTTACATTACTTCTAGGATTATATAGTCATGATTAGAGTGTAAATTGACTAGAAGAATCCATGGCAACTTTTAAATGCACTTTACTCTTATGATTGGTCAATGTGCATTATCTTTAGAAGAGTAGTAATTAGTGGTAGACAAAAGCCAGTGAGATTTTGAGCCTTATTAGACTGACGCATGTATATCAGTCTCATTGTCTTTTTCATGACACGTACATCCTGACTTTGTTTTGATTTTCTATTCAAGATAACATTTTTATCACATGCATTAACATGAAAATGATGAGGCACTCTTTGTTTTTCATAACTACATTAGCCAATTAGCATACCCATTATATGATTTTTCCTTTTGATAAGCCCCTTTGAGCTTTATCAGCCTTTCTTTTTGTATTAACCACATTACATGCTTTAAACCTAACCAAATTTCTCACCTAAGCCTTAATGTTAATGAAGCATTTGTTGATTGTTTAGTTTGGGATTTACAACATTCTAAGTGTGGGCGTATGCATATATGTAGGATGACTATAATTGTTGGGATGTCATCTTATGTCTTATCATTGAAATTCCTATGTTGATGTAGTCTCTCTCAATGTTTATGAAAAAAAGAGAAAAGGAAAAGAAAAAAGAAAAAGAAAAAGAGAGAAAAAATATATGTTCAAATAAAATTATCAAGGAGGAAATACATGTGTTGAAAAGTTGTCTATGATTAGTTTTTCCTCTTAAAGTTGTATTGAATGGGTGATTTGAATATATTGAATATAAGGTAGATGTTGTCTTGGATGGTTCACTCATTATAGTTCAATGTATTGTTATCGTCAATTTTTATGAGTGATCCCTTTTGATTAATTATACTCCATGTGGTTTATGGTGAGAGAGCTTGAATTTAAGTTAGGAAAGGTGGTTTTAGCATTCATCATAGTTGATGTACACAACTATGGGTGAATGTTAGTTTTTGCGCTTGATGATATATTCAGTTTTACTTTTGTTTCACTAGCTTAAATGAATTTCATTCTACGTGACCGAAATACATCCCACCTTACCTTTGCCCATGTTACAACCTTAAAAAGACCTTTGATCCATGATTTTACATATAAACCTTAGTGGTGGAGAAATGAAATGATATGCAAAGTTATGGAATGTCATGATTATGAATGGTGTTAAGTGTACCCAATGAATATATTATTTAAAGACATTTTCTAAGTCTACCATTAGATTGCTCAAATTCTGAAGGTGATAATTCTTGATTGATCATGAGTAGAAGCATAGAATGTTAAGTTCTTGTTATGATTTTGAAAGTCAATTATATTTTTTATAATTATGTATTCTTGAAGCATATGAGAAATAAGTAAATGTTTTGGGTCTTTGATCTTAATTTTGATGTTTTACTCGAAGGCGATCAAAAGCTAAGTGTGGGGGAAATTGATATGTGCTTAATTGATTATGAATTTATTCCATAACACTTAGTGATTAATGATACAAAAATGTTTAAAATACTCATTTTAGTTCATATATTGTTTTAAGCACAATTCAAAGAGAAGGAGCTTAAATGAGTCAAAAGCTATATATTTGAGCCATTTCCAAAGATCGAGACTCATTTATCTTTATAGAGCAAGAAGAACAAGATTAAAAGCAAGTGAAGACAAGAAAACACCAAAATGAGATATATATTGAAAACATCAAAAAGAGAAGTGTAAAACATGGCTCACGGCCATGCATGCAAATGTCATAGGTGTGAGACATTTCTCATACCTATGACACACTTTGCACGGGTGTGAGACTTTGGAGACCTATAAAAAGCTAAACATTTCGACGCCAGTTTAGAGGTGACACCGATGCCAATGACTCCATTAAACATTTCTTTTGTGTATTTATTGTTTCTTTTTCTCTCAGGGGTTGATTATGTTATACTATGTCTAATGTTTGGGTGTTGTATAAGAATGATTGAATGCTCTGTTTGATTGTTTTTATATAAGAACCCATTGCTAGAATCTTCAATATAATCTGTAATTGTTATGTTGAAATTCGTTTGTGGCAACTAATGGTTTTTAATCATTAGGGATAACATAACCTAGGTTAAATGACCCTAGCTTGTGTGATTGTTACCTTGATTAATCTATTTTCATAACTTATAATGTGGTTGTCCAATTAAATCTAGAGAGCTTATTCTAGGTTATTATATAGCTAGGTTTAATTAACGAGCTCTTCTTAATTAAACACAAACTAAGGGAAAAGTGGGGTTAACAGAGTTTATTATTAACCTATGATTAATAGTTGCTAAGAGAGGTATAAGAACAACAATTCAATGAAATATGTTCAACATTGTGTAGGTCGAGATTGAACTAATGACCATGTCCCTAACGAATTCATCACTTTCATCATTTTTGTACATTTTTAATTTAGTTTTGTGTTATTTGCTTATTTGAAACCAAACAAACCCCCATGACCTAAACACCAATTATTTTTGTAACAAAAGCTAACTGAATACTTTCTGTGGGATCGACCTAGACTCACCACTGCTATAGTTGTAAGTCTAGATTATTTTGCATAGCGTTATGACGTGCTACTGTCATCCATATATATCTTAGCAAGATATGAACCTTTAGTGCATTATATTTGAGTAGGTTGAGTTATAAGTTAAGAAAAAAATTAAATTGTTAGGTTCTTCTTCACCTTTGAAAAAAAGAAATGAAAATGGTTTCTCTTCACTCTAGGAAAGGAAGATATATAAGGGTTCATCTTCACCTAAAGAAAGATACATATACAAAAGCTTCCTGCTTATAGAGAATGACAATAGTGAATATTTATTGAAGCTTAGAAAGTACATATAGGTCAAAGATATTTTGATCAAATCACTATAAATTAGTTTAGTCTCACTTTTCCTACTTTTTTAAAACATTCTTGTGATTATTATACATAAAATTATTATAATCATTAATTATAATAAACAATTTATTTATTAGTTTTTAGATAAAATAAAAAGAATACACACATAATTCATTATCACTCTTATATGGTGTTTGTGAACTATTTTATAGCCACAAAATCGAATACTTATTTCTTTCACCCATAAAAATCAAATAACCTTTATAAACTATGTATATTATGACACATATTTATTAAGATTCAAAACTATTCAAAATACTGAAAAGAACAAAATTACCTCTGATTATTTAGGTATTATATTGGGGAGAGAGAAGAGTCTTGAGTGTGATTAAAGTTAGTTTATAATTATGATAGGGACACTAAATAAAATCTTTAGAGAAATTTATAAATTAAAGGATGTGAAAGCAAAAAGCAGTACCTGATCTGATTATAGGTGTTTCAAAGAGAAATTCTTATATAATGATATCTTGATATGTCGTAGAGCCTTTGACGGTTAACTTTCAACTAATTGAAGGTATACATTAGAAATATGGTAAATTTTAGTTATTCTTTTCAAATTTAGTTGCATGTTGATTTGTTTTAGGAAATATAATTGTGATTAATTTTTGTAAAATGTATTGGTGAACATATAAGATTTATGATTTTTTAACTATAATTTATTAAGATTTATGAATAAATTATGTTTAAAAATGGAAGTTTATATACAAGAATAGTTCTTTAATTTAGGCTTTTTGATATTAAAATCAGGTGAAATATTTAACAAGATGATGCATACATTTTATTTCTATAATTTTTTGTTAATGAATCCATATGAGATTTGTTTATAATATTTTTTAAAGCTACTTTGAGATTCTTGACCTTTATGTGATTATGGTTTTCCTTTATAATTTCTTATGAGACAATGACATTCTTCATTTAGAAGAGATTGAGGTCTTTTTTTGACATCTGCATAATACCATATGTATAGTTTATTAGTGGTGTATGTAAATGTAGCAATTAAATTTTACAAGAAGGTTGAATGTCCATTTTATTTACTAAAGATTAAGGGTCCTAGACATTGTTATAGAATGGCATGAAGTTTTAAAGTATTAGGAACTCATTTTGTGTTGTTTCACTAATTTGAGTGTATTTTCAATATGTTATGCTTTTGATGGTTATTTTAAAATCAATGCAAAATATGATGTGGATAAGGAGATGATGATTAAGTTCAAAGATAGAATACTTTTTACTGAATCATTAGGTGATGAAATCTAAGTTTTGTTTGTTGTATTAGAGTTCTCGAAATCAAGTTCATTATCAGTTTCAAAATGGAAACTAAGGAGGGTTTTTTAGAATAAAAAGTTTATATGAAGTATGCTTCACATAAAAAGATGCTAAGTAAAATTTTTTAATTACTGGTCAATTTTTAAGAAATATGAGTTTTTAAAGATGTTCTTAGCCTTATTATCTATTTTTATTAATTACTTATGATTAATTACTTTATATATATCTTTATAGAGGTTAATTATGATTACTTCCTTAGTTAATCTCTAATAGATTTAAGGTTGATTCAAATTCTAAAGAATACTCTAGTTGCTTTTTATTTATAACTAAGATTATAATAATGTAACACTATAAGTTTAGATTGACCTAATAAAAACTTCAATTTACGTTTAAAAGAACCATATGCCAGAAAATAGCTACCTAAAAGTTAATTAGTAGTCCTTCTATCTTCTCTTTTAAAATATGGTATGACAATACCCAACTCCCATATAGATTTCACAATCTCATTTACTTAAATTAATGATATCCTTATAAAGGTTTTGTTAGTAGTATATAATCTACCCTCCTTCTATCGATATAGAACCATATAAGAAGCCCAATAAGAGTCACTCATTAGTCATGACCTTATTGCTGCTACCACTCTCTCGCCTGTTGGATCGAAAACAAAAACATGCTTGGTTTGGTTAAACAGTAGATTTCAAAAAAAAATTTCGAAATCAAAATATAGCAAAAGAAAAAACACCAAATCGACATGCTTTAATCCATACAAGATACAGTATAAGGAAAATAAATAAAATAAGAACAAGATCGGAATTTTTACTAACTTTTTGCTACAGCTTTGACTCCTAGTTGCTGTGTCATCAACTAATTTGATCTACCACTTGTTCTCCTTATACAACTTGGTAATTAAGATCCTTTTGTGGAAAAGAAGAAGAAAAATGAAAAAGAGAGCAAATCTTTTGCTTTTTCTGAATGTTTGTTTTGAGAGCTTGGAGAAAGAGAGAGTAAGACTAAAAAAAACTTTGACGTACATTTAGCATCAAATGTTAAAAGCATTGTCTCCGTCCAAGTTCAACACTTGGACATTAGCTATCATGAAAAAACCATACAGCTCACCTTCATTTAAAAACCAACCATTAAACCTTTAATGAAGAGTAGCATAATTGGTGTTCTTTGGAAGTGATTGGAGAGATTAATAAAAAGGCACCACTCCATTTCATTCTTTAATGAAAATGAATGCCAAAAAGTGATGGACATTTCTCTCTTTTCAAAAATGCCGACCCCACCACTACAATCCTTGAACATTATCTATAATAACATGTTTATTTAATGACCAAAGTCATTTGATGTAACTATCACCGAAAATGGAAGGGGAGAGTGAGTGATTAAAAGCCATACATGTTTTATTTAGCAATAAATGCTAAAAGACATGCATTCATTTTAATACGGAACTTGGACATTCTTTTTAGAATTCCAAAAGAGAGGTGTACATTTTCTCTCTTTTAAAACCCACCATTAAACTCATTTTAATGATGAAGAAGTATTACTACATTCTTTAATCAACCATTAAACTATTTAGTGATTGATGATTTAGATTTTGATTCAATTAATCTAATTAATTAAATCAAAATCCAGTCCAATATTAAAAGTTCCTTTAGGCTTATAATTAACAATTAATTAGTGTAAGCCTAACATTTAATGATAGGCTTAAGACCCAATTTAATTAACTTTTAATTAAATTTTTTTGCTCTTATTAGTCCGAATCTAATTCAGTCATTACTCTCCTTTTTGTTCCATTTTCTTTCGGGTAACCTCTGTTTATTTTTCTTGCTTTCCTTGATAACTTTCCTAGAAGCCAAGAGGGGAATCTAATTAGACTTAAATAATTCAAGCTCTAATAAGTCCGGAATTAATTTAATCTCATTAGAATTAATTTCGACTTATTAACCAAATGTCATTCTACTAAAGACAATCGATTGAACTCTTAAATTACTTAAATTATGAGAAATTGTGTTTCAAACTTATTAATTCAATGTCCAATTGCAAACTCTATTATGAACCATATTATGGCCATCCACACAATAAAGGGTAAAATTATTGTTTTACCCTTTTGTTGGTTTTTCCTTCTAGATCTCTCGTTTTACTCTACACGGTGATTAACACACAAGATTTAATTTTGGTGTTAAGACTTCATGGGTAGCTAGTCCATCAAACTACTGGCGCATCTAGAAGTGATGATATCATTATAAACTCTTTATTTGAGTGAATGTTCCCTTATGCATATTTTAATTAATAATTCCAACATGCAGAAACTAGATTTATACCCTGTAAAAATCCATTATGATCATATCAAGAATTATAATGAAACACACATGAGTTCATGTAACATCCCATTACTAATGGGAAGGGTAGAATAGTAATTTGGAATGGTTTATGAGAGCTTAGAATCGCCTTGACTTGTTCATGCATACACATACAAGTGG
>JANZXP010014960.1:0-13847 GCA_027576715.1 Erythroxylum flavicans
GTCGAAATGACCTACGGGCGTCCCGATGCGTATCCTAGGGTAATGGGGTGCTACACAAACCCTATGAGCTTGCTCAATCACAAGTTAATAGAGTGCTAGGTGATACTTTAGTGTGGAATCATAAGTTAAGAGCACATTGCATATAGTTGATGTTTTCTGTTCATTGTTTCTTTTTTATGAAACAAAGATAGAAGAAAAAGGAATAACATGTAGTAGCTTCACTAAGTGTGGAGAAGTAGTCTTATCTATTTGCATATCTTAGAATTTTATCTTTGTCATCCTTTTACGCATTTAGTAGTTTAGAGATGCTTGTGATAAACCCCTAAAACCTATTTAACCCACCTTAACCTTAGCCACATTACAACCCGAAACATAGCCCTTTTGATTTATCCTAGCATGTAATCATTATGGAGAAGAATTGGTGTATTAGTAAGCCTATGATAGTGTTGTTTCCTATAGGAAATTTGGGCAAAACATTAACTATCAAACATTTGAGAGAAATGAGTGAAATCTGTAAGGAAGGTCCATTTTGAATTTATACTTATCTTTGGGTGATGGTTTCATGGGTTGAGTTTGCTTATGTGCACCAATGAAAATTAGTCATGATGTGTGTAATAGCTTGAAATTTGAGTTGGTCATGGTTTGAGGGATTGCATGCTTTAATCTTGTGAAAATGAAATGATAGAATCTTATTAGTTGTATTTGATCTTTGCTTAAGGACAAGCAAAAGTTTAAGTGTGGGGATATTGATAGGTGTACATTGCATTGTATTTTTATAGCTACTTTGATATATGTTTAGTGGTTAAGTTGATTTTTTAGTGTGTGCTTAGCTTAAGAATTGTGTTAGTTCATAAACATTTGTGTTTTAAGTGTTCTTTGGGTGAGAACATGTTTTTGAGCTTCAATTATATATATATATACCTTATATATATATATATATATATATATATGAGGTACCGTGACGAGTTTATTAGTGTTTCAAGGCATTCAAAAAAACTTTAGAGGAGACTCAAACCAAAACATAAGGCTACGACTGTGGGGAACCTGCAACGATCGTGATAGAAGCACGACCATAGGGTCACGATTGTGACCAAAGCTTGATCATGATAGAGAGCAGATAACCAGGCCGTGATCACGAATTAAGGGCCATGATCGTGGCCTCGCGTAAAAAGATGCGAAGTTACTTTCGGATTCAAGTTTTTGAGGGACATTTTAGACCCCGGAAAGACACTAGGGTTACCTTAATTGGAAACCTAAAAGAGATCAGGATGGAACCCTAGAAAGGAGTCTACATTTTACCTACATTTGGGAAGAAAAGAGAGAGAAAAGAAGAAGAGGAAGAAGAGGACTGGTTCTGATGCCAAAGGTTCCCAGAATAGGTGATCTCCTGAAACCGCTACTTTCTCAAATCATCTAACCTTAGTTTCATTTCCTCCCCATTTACTTTTTTATTCATTTAATGTGTGAGATTGAGATGTGTTTTATGGTTGTGGATTTTGAGTTGTTAATGATGTTCTAACTTTTCCTTTAGGATTTTGCTTCTTTTTAATGCTAATCTAGTTTAATTGTGTTTACTTGATTTAGGTGTTGTGATTGATTAATGTATTTGCATGTTTTGATAACAAACTGAGAGGATGAACCTGATAAAAATGATTAGATTGGATTAACAAGAGTTTGGTGATCTAATTGACCACTTAATCAATCTGGTTGGTAATTTCATAAAAAGAGAACCTGTGCGAGATTCGGTAGTTTATTAAAGAAATGTGGGTTGATAGTTGTGAATTGCATCATGTTTTAGGGCTTAACTTGTTATGTTTTAAGGGTTAATTTGGGTGATTAGTATATGTTTAGGTTAGAATTATGTTAGTTTGTGTGTTAAAGTGTTTTCATGGGTTAGTATAAATCTTTGATCTTAAATATTATGTTTTTGAGATGACTTGAAGTGTTTGTTAGTGTTTCAGGGTCAACATCGAAGAACAGAGAAGTTTTGGAGACTTTTAGGTTGAAACGACAACCCATCGTGACAGAAGAATTTGTCACAGCCCACGATCATGGCATATGGGACACGGTTGTGGAATGCAGGGACAAGTTCGTGGCCTGCATCGTGCAGAAGCATAAATAAGAGAAATAATCAAGTTTCGAGGATTTTTTGGACCATTTTGACCCTGGAAAAATCTTAGGGCTGCTCAAGACACATAAACTATTTAAATAACATGAAAAACACAAGAGATGAGCTTTTGTATCAGCCACAATCCCAAAACCCTAGAGAGCTTTATCGAGAGATTGAGAAAGAAATGAAGGAAGAGAGATATGGAGAAGAAGCCTACATTAAGTACTTCCCAGAATAAGAGGTTTCTTGCCGTTGCTACCTCTGTCATCCATTCCAATTTATTTCTAATTTAATTTGAATTTTTATGATTGTATAGAATTTGAGATAGCCATAGATGATAGATTTATTGAATGTTAAGGATTTGTCTAAACTTAACTTAGGGATATTTTGTCTTTGATATTAATGAAATTTGATTGTTACATTTTTATTAGATTTGTTGTGATTTCAATTCTACAATTGCATAATTTGGTAATAAACTGAGAGGGTGAATCGAGTGAAAAATCATTAATTTGGGCTAATAAGAGTTAAGTAATTTAATAAATCAAGAATTGAATCAAACCAGTAAATTTGTGTAAAAGGAGATCTTGTATAGGTTTTCGGCAGTTTATTGGACAATTTTAGATCTAATTAAGGTTTTGGATAAATTGTAAATCGAGAGATTGCAATTTCCATATCTAATTATTGTAAATTAGGGTTAATGATTATAACTTGAGAGAGAGTAATCATCCCTATAACTGTCTAGAAACGGTAATCTAGTAATTTCGTAACCAATTAGGATTTCATCAGATTAGGATAAAAATCCCCTTTCTCTCAATTTGTAGTTTTTAGGTTGTTTTGTGATTGGGTGTTGCATATGCCATCTTGTTTATATTTTTGAAATTGATTTTTTGAATTAAATGCGCAATTGAAATACTTTCTTGCTTAGTTTTGTTTTTGTGATTTATTGCGAGTTATTTCGGCCTTAGAATTTAGGATTAGATTAAACCTCCTTATGGGATCGACACCTTAGGTATTACGTAAATGACCCGTACACTTGCGAAATATCAAGGTTAATTATTAAAGCTTTTTCATATCGGAAACCTGTGATCAAGTTCTTGGCACCGTTGCTGGGGAGGCGATTAGTTTAGTTCTATAATTTAAGGTGTTTAGTTTAGTTTTTAATTTTTGTTATCGTTCTTTCCTTTTTATTTCAGAAATTGTGCTCTTGCATAAAACTTTAGACATAGATATCACTTGACTAGAACGAACCATTAGAAAAGCTTAGCATGGAGAAGAAGAGGAAATCGTGAAGTTAACAATGTCCGAGAAATTTCAGCTCAATATAGACCACAGAGTGAACCAAGGATGTCAATAATGAACTGATGGACTTTATGAGGCTAGGGTTCAATACGGCTAACCAAGGAGTAGTTAGGTCGTCCGTTCAAACAACCTCCTTTGAGACTAAACAAGCCCTTTTGAATATGCTTCAATAGAATGTGCAGTTTTATGGATTAGCAAATGAAGATCCCAATGCATATATGGTGAACTTTCTCGAAATGTATGATACCTTTCGGTACCATTAGATGTTAGAAGATGCAGCATGAATTGGGCTTTTACCCTTTACCCTTAGAGATAGAGCAAAGGCTTAGTACCATTCCCTTAGCCCAGCTAATGTTAGGACATGGGATCAGCTAATTCGTGCTTTCTTAGATAAGTATTTCCCGTTGACCAAGACCACTAAGATCATTAAGGAACTCATCAATTTCAAACAAGGTGATGGGGAATCGATCTATGAAGTGTGAGAGAGATACAAGGATTTGCAAAGGAAGTGCCTACACCACAACTTACCTAAGGAGAATTACTAATGAAGAAGACTATTGATGAAGCGGAAGAGCTGATAGAGGAGATGGCGAGTAATAGCTGCCTCTGGACAAACGACCAGAGTAGCCAAACTACTTCATTTTGAGAACAACAAAGAATGGTGGTTATCGATCAGATGACTGAAATGCAAGCAAAAATTGACAACATGACACGATAGCTCAACAACATGAAGGCTTTATCCTTAGCCCAGGTGAAAGTCGTACAATTAAAGAGTGAGCTCTATGGATAGATGGACCATGATACCGTGGACTGTTACTTGATGAAGGAAGAAAATCTAGAGCAAGTAGAATATATAAGGGCGTAAAATAGGCGAGGAGGGGGCAACAATCCCTACTCCAACACCTATAACCTTGGTGGAAGAATCACCCTAACTTCTCTTGGATAAATAATGCTGGAGGATAGTTCAAGCTATAAGGACAAGTAAGCTTCCAACAAGATAAACCAAGTTTGATGGAATAATCTAAGTTGGACAAGATTTTGGATAAAATTAGAGGCATGGAGGACGCACAAAGGAGGCTCGAAAGTAAATTCAAACAAGTAACAAAGAACCATGCCTTGTCAATACACAATCTGGAAGTCTAAGTAGGCAAACTAATAGAGGCAATGTTTACTTGAAATGAAGGAACCCTTCCAAGCAATACTAAGTCTATCCCAAAAAAATAGATCATGGCTATCGTTCAGACCCAGGAGAAGAATCTGAACATATGAAGGAAGACAGAGATAAAGGAGAAGGACCGGCAATTATGGAATTCCTTCAAAGTAAGCTCGAAATTGAGCGCAGTAAAGAAGCTCAATATGAATTTCTATACCCTATTCTAGCTCAACGGGAGTCAATGTCAAGTAGGGTAAAAAGGAATTCTAAGGAGGTTGAATTAAACAAGATTGAGAACATAATGAAACAACTGCAAATAAGGCTCACCCTAAAGGAATCTGTCTAGAAAAAGGTTAAGGAACACACAAAAGAAGAAAACCCTTACTAGCACAGAAGAAAGAGGATCCAGGGGATTTTTTCATTCCTTGTAGTATAAATGGAGTCAATATTGATAGGCCATTCGTGTACTTAGGTGCGAGTATCAATTTGATGCCTTATACCTTTAGTCTAAAATTGGGGTTAAGAGGGTTAGTACGTACGAAGATGTACGTAAAGACGGTCGACAGAACAATTCATCAGCCGAAAGGGATCATTAAGGATGTGCACATACGAATTGACAAATTTACCTTTCCCACAAACTTCTATATATTAGACATTGGAGAAAAAGTGGAGACCCCTATGGTACTTGGATGACTGTTCCTGGCCATTGCTCGTTCAATCATTGATGTTGATGGGGGTGAACTAATTCTGAGAGTAGGAAAGGAGCAATTAACCTTCAAAGTGTCGAAGTAAGACTACTGTTCTCTTTTACCTCTAACAAATATCAAGGATCCTGAACCTTGAGGAGAATGGGAAGATATCGAGGATCCTGGGAACGTGTTCAGAAAGAAAAGATCGCAAAGAAGAAGGCGAAAAAAGGAGACTCATAAGGTGAAAACCAAAGTATGGTATTGCATGTGCAAATTGTAAGATTAGTGACGACACTACCATTGCGGCCTTTATTCGAGCCACTGAAAGCTAAAAAGAGCGTCGAGTTATTGACGTTAAAAGAAGCGCTGCATGGGAGGCAACCCGTGGAATTTTATTTCCTTTTATTGTTTTTATTAGAATGTTTAAATTCCGTAGTTAGGATTGTTTTATTTCCAAATAAAATCAAGAAGGAATAGACTTTGATATAAATTAGATGATCGATCAATAGAGCAATAGAGCAATAGAGAGGTGAAAGGGGCAAAAAAGCATTAAGAAGTAATTTCGAAAAGAATGTGGAAAGAACAAAAGAAGAAAAATGAAGAATCAGTGGAAGGCCACATATGAATCAGTGGGCCAAATTTATCCATTTCCAATTTTCTATCTATCAGCAGCTCACTTTGGAATTTTTCACGTCCCTATCCTATGAACCTAAGAACCCCAAGAAATTATGGTTTGGGCTGAGAGGAAGAGCTTATGAATTGAACATAAAAATTATGTGTGATGTTTATAAGTTCCCTGAATCCTCCATTATCGATCAACGTGATCATTTTTATCCATCTCACTATTGGAATGAACTCACTGGAATGGAGCTACTTCATGTAAAAAAATGCTCACAACAATATAATAAGGTCCCATGAGCACTTGTTGCTAAACAAATTCATATGTCAGTTGGTTTTCAATAAATCAGAAACCAACAAATGTTCCATAAAGGAACTCTTTATGTTGTGGTGCATGGACCATAATATCCTAGTGTGCACATCCACACATGTACCAAATGCTATTATTATGACTCCGGGCAAGAGTATCAATAATTTAGGTATGGGTTACCTAGTTTCTACCATTGCTGAATATTATGGCGTGGATTGTAATGGGTTAGCTGTTCATCGCCCTGACTTCTTAAACCATCACCATTTATAGAGGGCCGAAATCCTTAAGTCCCACAACATGGAACTTCGGGATATCAGCCAAAAGACATATGTTAAGATTAGGGCCAGTCAGGTGAGCTAGAGTTCAGCATCACCATAGTAGGCAGAAGAGGACTCAACCAGTGAAGAGTCCGAGGAAGAAGAAAAGACAGAAGAACCTGGAAGGAAAAAATTCTGGACACAAAATTCGCAATCAACGTGGTGATTACAAAACAACTAGTGGAGAACTCCAAAATGATGAAGGAGATGGCTCGCACTCAATGATGCTAGAGCTGGGATATATGTCTTATTCATCAATATTTTAAGGCTCAGGGTGTTTAATTGCCACCTTCGACACCATCACCACCTACATCTCCATGAGACTTTTTCTAGGCCCTATCTTTTTCAAAGTAGTCTTCATCTTTATTTTTACCTTTATTTATTTTTTGTTTACTTTAACTTATGTTTCTTCCTTTCTTTTTTATACTTGTTTGTTTCCTTTTCACATTGAGGACAATGTGTTGTTCAAGCGTGGGGAGGGTCATGTGTTTTACTTTGTATGTGATTTTGGATATAGTATAATAACTATTTAGTTACATTTTGTGAATTGTTTGAATGTGTCAATTCTTATATGGATTGAAATTGAATTAATTTTGAACATAGTCTACTAGGTTGTGAAGAATCATTAACTCACAAAAAATTAGTGAATTAGGGGGTTCGGATAAATATACAACTTAATTATGATTTAGTGTAAGTTTGTTACTCTTTAAATTGTCACATTCATTGATAATTTTAGGCCTTTCAACTTAAGTAGCTTTACTAGTATTTTTTCATAGAAACAAGTAGCTAAAACAACATAGTAGGCAATAAAATAAAAGAAAATAAAGTATGTTTTATTAAATAACAACTATTCTATTAGCCTTCGGGTTAAGAATAGAACTAGTAGCTAGTTGAGAACGTGATAAAGCCAACCAAATAGAACTAGTAGACAGAATCAAAAATGTTTGCCTTCACGTCAAAAAGTTGTAATGATGTTCCAACCAAACAGCTTAATAAAAACATGATTTAGTTGAGCAACCAAATGGACATTCATTACTAATGTTTTTATCGGTTAGTATAAGTCTTTGAGCGTAAATATTATGTTTTTGAGGTACCTTGATGTGTTGTTAGTGTTTTATCAACATTAAAGAACGAAGAAGTTTCAGAGACTTTTGGGCCAAAACAATAGCCCACAATTGTGCGGTCGTGACAGAAATATAGGAGCCAGCCCACGATTGTGGAATATGGGCCACGATCGTGATAGAAGACTTTGTTACAGCCCATGATCGTGGGATAGGGGCCACGATCGTGACAGAAAAGTTTGATGCAGGTCGGCCAGACTTGCATACAAGAGAAAAAGTCTAGATTCGAGGGATGTTTGGCCCGTTTCGATCTTGGAAAAACCCTTGGGCTGCTCAAGACACACAAAGTATTTAAAAAACATAAAGAACATATGAGACGAGCGTTTGCATTAGCCACAATCCCGAAACCCTAGAGAGCTTTATCGACAGATTGAGAAAGAAACAAAGGAAGAGTGACGTGTTAGGGTTATATAAATAAAGTGTGCTAGAAAGCAAGTGTATTTACAAATAACTTAATTTTCTTGCAGTTACAATATTGTAATGAAAATATTTATTATTAATAAAAGAAAAGAGTTTGGTTTTATTTGTATGCGCATAATATAACTAGTTATAAGGAACCAAGGTTCCTTTGTAAGTAGTATACATATACATGGAGATGTATGAGAAACATGCATATCATTAGAATCTAAATTAATTGATTCACAGTCGAATAATCAAGTTGGTTGCTTGATTATGGTTTACACTGTAGTGTTACGATTTACTTTCGTGTAAGTAATGGAGTTTACTTCAAGGGAATGATAAGTTTCATATCATGATAGTAGTTCACTATCGATAATGGAACTATTAAATTAATCTAAAATCCCGTATGTTTCTAAAGAATAAAGTAGGTTATTACTTTATTCTTAAAACATACACCTTAGCATTCATTTATTGCGAACCACAATCTTGATGAGTGGTGAACTCATGTGTGTTTCGTTATAATTCTTGATATGATCAGAATGGATTTTTACAGGGTAGCAATCCAATGTCCATAGGTTGGAACTATTAATTGAAAAATGCATCAGGAAACATTCACTCAAATAAAGAGTGTATAATGATATCATCAGTTTTAGATGTTTTACGAAGATTAGTGATTAAACTGACGCCAGAAGTTTTAATGGACTAGCTACCCATCAAGTCTTAACACTAGGATTAGAACTTGTGTGTTAATCACCATATAGAGTGAAATGGGAGATCTAGAAGGAAAAACCAACATAAAGGCAAAACGGTAATTTTACCCTTTATTGTTCGGATGGCTATAATATGGTTCATAATAGAGTTTACGATTGGACATCGAATTAATTATTTTGAAACTTGTTTTCTCATAATTTTAAGTAATTCAAGAGTTCAACCAATTGTCTTTAGTAGAATGACATTTGGTTAATAATTCGGAATTAATTCTAATGAGATTATTAATTCCAGGCTTATTGGAGCTTGAATTATTTAAATCCAATTAGATTCCCCACTTGGCTTCTAGGAAGGTTATCAAGGAAAGTAAGAAAAATAAATGGAGGTTCCTGAAAAGAAAATGAGACGTAAAGGAGAGAAATGGACGAATTGGATTTTGGTTAATAAGACCGGAACCATTTAATTAATAGTTAATTAAATTAAGTTTTAAGCCTATAATTAAATGTTGGGCTTACACTAACTAATTGTTAATGATAAGCCTAAAGGAACATTTAATATTGGGCTGGTTTTTAGTTTGCTTTAATTAATTATATTAATTGAATTGAAACAAATGTTTTAAAATAAATTGGAGGGCAAAACTGAATTCTACAATAATGTAGATTTTGGTTTGGTAGCTAAATGGACAGCAGCACATTTAGGATTGAATTGCTAAATACAATATGCAGTCCTTTTTTCAATTTTCTTTTGATTAAAGAACGAAGTAATGCGTTTCATCAATAAAAGGTTAATGGCTATTTTAAAAGATGAAACACGTACATAGCTCTTTTGATTTTCTCAATTGAATGAGTGGTTGCGTTTTTGTCTCTCCACTCACTTCCAAAGCAATCTGATTATGCTACTCGTCATTAATAGGTTTAATGTTTGTTTTCTAAAAAAATGTGAGCTGTCCATTATCGTTTTTTTTAGCAATCTTCACTCTCTCCCAATAACGTACAAGTGTTGGACTTGGAAGGACATTTTTCATTTTGGTTTTGAATAACAAAATGAATGGTTCGTGAATTTGATCTTCTCTAATTCTCTCACAAAAACCAAACCAAGAGTTAGAGAATTCAACTTTAAACAATTCATTGTTTTGGTTTTGATAAAAAAATGAAGGTATGAGTTAAGTGGTCTCTCAAAGCTCTCCAAACATTCAGCCATAGAAAAAAGGTTTTCTCTTCTACATTTTTTCTTCTCCTTTCTTACCAAAGGATCTTGTTAACTAAGTAGTCCAAGGAGAACAAGTGATAGATAGGATTGGTTGGGGACACAACAGTGAGGAGTCAAAGCTGTAGCGAGGAGTAGCTAATATTCTAATCTTATTCTTATTATATTTATTTTCTTTATGCTACGTCATGTATGGAGTAAAAGCATGTTGTTTTGTTGTTTATGCTTCCGCTGTGTTTTGATTTCAAAAAAGTTTTGAAATCTATTGTTTAACCAAACCAAAGTATATTTTTATTGTCGATCCAACAATTGGTATCAGATCTAGTTTTATTATGCATGATTCGGTTCCTATATGCTGCATGGGTTGACATTTAAATGATGTATGCTGTAATTTTTTTATATGATAAAAATATATTCTATGTATGTTTTGGTTTGCTCTTTTGGTTGTCTGTAGGAAAACGATTTACCTTGCAAGTTTTCTTCGATTGGCTTGTAACAAGGAGGGTGGCCTATCATCGTCATGTTTCCTCCTTGTCTTAATTTTTCTGTTTTCATTATTTTAGTATTCTAAAAAATTCTATAATTTTGAAGACAATGCAGCCATGGATCGAAGAAAAGTAGATAAATGTTTTTGGGTTTTATTTTGTGATAATGGCAGTTTTTTTTGGATTAAATTATGTTAATTCTTGATTTTTTGAAGTGCTGGAATTTTTCTTTTACTATTTACAAATCAAATTTTTTAATAAAAAATTCCATTAACATGTTTTTACTTAACGGGCTAGGTCATACGAGTGAAGAGTTCGAAGCGGAAGATCCACATCCAAGAAGATTTTTCTTTTAATTTTCTAGGATGGACAACCAAAAGTAGCTATTTAATTCATGAGATGAATGGATGAATGGATGCAAATAATATGCGATATATGTGATTATATTCCATTTAGAAAAATTGCCAACCTTAGGCTTTGCCATGTATTCATTATGTATGAGATATATAATGAAACAATATAGGAGGGCTAATAAATTGCATATAAACAAGATGATATTTATTAAAACTTAAAGACCCAAAAAGATTGAGTGGGAGAAGATGCACATGTGAGAGTCCACAGTCTCCATGTGATGGGCCATTTGCATGTGGTGAAGTGTTACTCCCAACTGAAGGATATGAATCCTAGATCTTGCATGGTTTGGGTCTCCTAAAGGACAAGTCTACTCATTGGTAGCAAATGTGACCTCCCACCAAGGCATGCAAGTACCTTTAGTAGATGAATCAAATGATTGGACACTCAACATGGTTTATCAATAATCTATCCACCGTAGCTCTATTGATAAATGCATGGACCAAATTATGGTGCCTCTCAAAGAGTTAGGCATGAAGATGCTTGGTAGCTTTTTGAGTGGTAGAAGTCCTAGTTTTTCTTTTAATGGATAAGATGACCCACCATCATTTATTCCATTATAGATAAGAAAAATAATAGTCATATAAAGATTTTTTTTAAATTTCTTTCACTCTATCTTCATGCATACATGCATAATGATTTTATACAAAGTTCCAAAATTTTGACTAGTATGCTCATTCTTTAATAATTTGTATTTTCAAACATAATCACCACAATATGAATCCACTCACAATGCTTTTGTCTAATAACAAATTGGAAAACTGAGAGAAATTAAATGAATGAAGATGTAACCTTGATATCGTTCTCTAATATGAACGAATTTTATGGGTATTAACGGATAAATGCCTGCACCTTTGGGTGACAATTCAACTCCTTAGCAAGTCTAACAACATGAGCGATTAGAGAATGCTGATAAGACTGTAAAGTGGTATATTCAAGTTTTTGTTAGCACAATATTACAGAAGCAACTTGCAGGCATGCAAAATTTCGATTCAATGGTCTCTCAACTACATGAGATGTTTGGTGTGAGGACTAGGTCCAGAAGGGTGAAAGCTATACAAACCTTTCACAATCTCAGACAAAAGTCTGGTGAACCGGTGCGGGATTACATGCCTAAGGTAATCTCTACAGTTACTGAGGCTGAGTTGCTTAGGAAGGAAATGGATGCAAAAACGCAGATGATCATGATCATGAATAGGCTAAGCTTCTTTTTCCAGCAGTTTAAGTTGTACTATGAGCTCAACACCAAGGATTACACCTTAAGTGAGTTGATGAATACCCTCAAGAACACAGAGGAGATATTAAATATCATGGCCAATGGGCCAGAGGCTCATGTGGCATTTTCTTCTAAGCCTAAAGGTAAGGGCAAGCAAAAGAAGAAGGGTCCAAAGAAAGGGAAGGCCCAAACAGGGGTCAAGGTTTAACCCATGAAAAAAGAAGGCCAAACCAGACACCAAGGGAAAGTGTTTCCACTGTGGTGAGAAGGGCCATCGGAAGAGGAACTGTGCTATATACCTTGGGACCCTCAAGAGGAAACAAAGTATGGGTTTCCTAAGTTTGTTAGGAACTAGAAATGTGGCATATTCATCCGATTCTTGGACATTAGACTCATGAGCCACTGACCATGTTTGCAATTATATACATGGGTTTCAACAAAGGAAAAAACTGCCTAAAGGTCAGTTTCAAGTCAAGATAGTAGATGGATCCTACGTTTATGCAGAAGCAGTGGGAGTAGTTATCTTAAACTTTCCTAGTGGTCATAGGTTATATTTAGAGGATGTATATTACATCCCAATGGTATTAATGAACACGATTTCTATTTTTTGTTTAATAAAATATGGTTATTCCTTATATTTTGAAAATGTTGTTTCAATATATGAGAATAATGATTTTATTTGTAATGTGGTAATTAACAGGGATTGTTCTTTGCAGAACCTATAATTGGCTCGCTAAACACCACAGTATTAATAAAACTAAGAAAATTCAATGACTCTAGTATTAATTCAAAATATCTGTGGCACTTAAGGATGGGTTATGTCAATCAGCAAAGACTTGACAAGTTAGTGAAGGATGGGATCATTAGGGGCTTGAACAATGGTCCATTACCCACTTGTGAGTCTTGTATTGAAGGAAAGATGACCAAGGCCTCATTTCCTTCCAAAGGAAACATATCTAAATCTATATTGGACCTGGTACACGCTAATGTGTGTGGGCCTATATGTTGGATTGAAAAAAAGCATGCAAGAATTAGCTAAACAACAAATTTCAAAACTTTTTCGAATTCAAAAGGCAGCAGAAATAACATAACCAAATCAACATTTTTCAGCTGTACATGATATGGTATAAGGAAAATAATTTGCATAAGAACAAGGTGGTAAAAATATACCGACTCCTTGCTACAGCTTTGACTCCTTGCTTTTGTATCCTTTCCAAATCCTTGCTATAACTTTCACTCTTTTATATCCTTTCCTTTGTCAATGTATCTGCTCCTTATTATTGTATCCTTGACCAATTCGATCTATCACTTGTTCTTCTTAGACAACTTGGTTAACAATATCCTTTGGTGGGAAAGGAGAAGAAGTATTTTGAGGAGATTTTTTTAGAAGAAAGAAGCCAAAAATGAAACTCTTTTCATTCAAGTTTCGGCTATGCATGCATGAGAGGAGAGAGAGTCAAAAAACAAAATGCAAGAATACTTCTTCATCTCCTTATCAATTTTGATTATCATGAAAAAAAGATGTGATGTGCATCCAATGCATCACTTCATTCTTTAATTAATCATAAAGAAGCCAATAAATGAGACTCTTCTCATTTGTTTAATATGGCTATATGAAAAGACCAATAACCTAAATGAGACCTTTCTCATTTTTGATTATGGATGAAAGGAGCAAGAGAGAATACATCGAATGCACCTCTTCCTTTCTTTAATGAATTGAATGCTAAAAGGTTACATTATATGCCATCATTAAAAGACAACCATTAAACCATTTAATGATAAGATCATTACTCCATTTAATGATG
>JANZXP010015082.1:0-13834 GCA_027576715.1 Erythroxylum flavicans
GAGTTGAGAGATATGCTTTTTACAAGTTAGTGATGATGCACAGGGTGTATGCTAGAAACTTTATAGCCTTTTTCTTTACTTGAGTTAACAGAAAATGAGTACTATAAGAATTAGTGTAATAAGTTAGAGATGAAATGAAGGTGATAAAGGGAGATTGAATATGTGCAAAAATTATGATGAATGTGTATAAGTTTGAATGTTATGTTTTTGGGTTGATGATCAAACATAGATTATGATTTGGTTGTTAATAATATTGAGCTGAAATGAAACTGACATAAAGGGAAAATGATGAGAAAAATAAGTTAGAAATGATAGATATGCATAAGAGGGGTCATAGGTAACTTGTAGGAGTTAGAAATTTGGAAATTGACCTGTAAATGTTCATTGGGTGGACTTGATGTCTGCTGGGCGGACCTTCTCGGGAGGTCCAGCGTTCCAGCTCAGTTTATGTCCATTTGGAGGGACATATGTCTGCTAAGCAGACATTCTCGAGGCAGTTATATAAATGTGAAAATTTTTAACCTCTAGACGGAAAAATCTCTTTTCAGGGTCTTCACAGAAGTTGTAGAATTCGAAGTTCTCTTCGAAACTGTATTTGAAGGACCTTAATTCGACATCCCTAGTGAAAGTTATGCTTATGGTCCCAAATCATGTACATTTATATATTGTGGACTTATCGATGCTTTCCTATGATTACATTTAGGATTGAATGGAGCTTGAAATGTATTTAGTTTGATGTGAAAATAAGAGATTAAAAAATGAGTGATATGTAGGGTGACGATTGAGGATATAAACATAAGAATGGATTGTCGTATATCAAGTGTTCAATTATGAAATTTTGGGATGTTATAAGAATTTGGCTAATGAGGTTCCATTAAACCACTACAGAGGGATGCACACATGTTTTATGACTCTCGAGTTGAACTCCGAAAACGGGGTCTAACATCTTTTGGTATCAGAGCAACTAGGTTTAGGAGTATCCTAGGCATGAAATGAATCGTTTTAAAACACGAAATGAACACGCATTATTTTAAAAGAACAACATGCATTAATTTTGTATTATTTCATATGATTTGAAATTGTTTTACGTGAAGCATGGTTTAAGAAGGTTTTACATGCACACGTGCCAGTTTAAACCTGACATGAAACATGAATTAATGATTTTAAATATTTTTAAATTGAAGGAGTGAGTGTACCGCCTCGAAAGAGAACTCGAGGAGCTATGACTCGATCTCGCTCTCACGAAGGAAGTACGGATGAATCTCATATCCCACAAGGTGCGGGGACATAATCTGTTCATGATTCTGAAGCATATAGTATGCAACAGGAAGTGCCACCGCCTCCTCCTCCTATGCCCCAAGTAAACCCTATGGATCCATGTTTCTTTCAAGCCTTTGCTCAAGCTTTCATGCATGCTATAGGCCAAGTGAAACAAGTTCTAGTGGAGAGGAGTCGACAGTATGATAAGCTCCGTAAGTATGGGACTGTAGACTTTAATGGGACTACGAATCCCGCAGAGGCTGAGGCATAGTTGAGAAGGACAGAGAAAGCCCTGTTACAGATGAAGTGCTCTGATGAGGAGAAATTGATTATGCAGTGAACTTACTGTAAGGGAATGCACTCCATTTGTAGGAATTAGTGCCCCATAGATAGGTCATACCGCAGATATTATCATGTAGAAATTTTTTGGAAGCGTTTAGGAAGAAATACTTCTCGAAAGTCTATGTCCAAGAGAAGGCCAGAGAATTCCTAAATCTAACACAAAGGGACATAAGTGTGAGTGAATATGAATTGAAGTTCCCCCAACTTTCAAGGTATGTGGCCAACATTGTTGAGAACGAGGAGGATAAGTGTCATAAGTTTAAGGGAGGACTTCATTTAGGGATCAAGGAGAAAGTATTGATCTATAATTTTTGTAACTACCAACTGTTGGTAGATGCTACACTCTAAGCTGAGAAATTGGAAAACATAAAGTATGAAGTAAACAGGAAGAGGAAGAACTAGGAACAGTCTTCTAAGAAGGGAATAAGTTCCACTATGCTTGATAGGAGTATGAGGACTTTACACATGCAGAGCGAAGTGGGAAATAGTGGCTCTACTAAGAACAATGAAGCAAAGGCAGTTTCAGTGCAAACCTCAACTGTAGGAGGTAACAGAATGATGGAGAGGAGTAGGTATACAAACCCCCAATGCTAGCATTGTGAGAAGTTTCACAAAGGAGAGTGCTTCAAGTTATTTGGGGTATGTTTCCTATGCGGAGAGAAGGGACACATGGTTAGGGAATGTCCCCAAGGAACAAGGCAAGATGGGTCGCAAATGCAAGTCCCAGAGAGAGCTGAAACAGTAGGAACCAGGCCAACTATTGAGGTGGGAAGTTTTGAAGCGGCTAGGAAGGTTATTCCTCTAGGAAGGCCAAGGGGTTCGGCATAGGCAATGGTGTTTGCCATGGCCAATGATGAAGATGCAGCCGCGCCTGAAGTTGTTACAGGTATGGCTTGGTTATTTAATTCAGAAGTGTATTTATTGATTGATTCTGGCTCCATATAGTCTTTTATTTTAGCAAGCATAACATTACACGGTGTTAATTTGGTGCCATTGGATAGTACATTAGTTGTTAGTACTCTTGTAGGGAGAAATATGGTAATAAGCCAAGCATATAGAGATTGTGAACTCTTTATTGATAGTGCTAAACTGGTAGTGGACTTAATGACTTTAAATTTAAATGGCCTTGATGTTATACTTGGAATGGATACCTTGGAGAAATATCATGCAAAGTTAGACTGTAGCCTCAAAGAGGTAGAATTTGATCTTAGCAAAGGTAAGAAGGTGAATTTTAAGGGAGACAGAAAAATACCATCACCAAGAATTATTTCAGCTTTGCTAGCTAATAGGATGGTGTGAAGCCTTCTTGGCACATATTGTGGACACCGAGGTTAATGAAGGAAAGTTATAAGATTTTCCCATTGTGAGGGAATTTACAGACGTGTTTCCAGAAGATTTACTTAGTTTGCCACCAACAAGGGAAATTGAATTTGCCATCGATTTGATTCCAGGTACCGCATCTATTTAGCCATCGATTTATGATATGGCTAAGCTTAGAATAAGCTTGAAACAAGAGAAACCTAATTGCACTATTGCTAATTTCAGAGTGAGACCAATACTCAGAGAGAAAGTTAAGGAGTTGCAAGAACAAGATACAGAGTTGAACAAGCTCTGAGAAGAAATCAAGAATGGTAAGTAATCTGAGATGGAAGTGAGGGATGATGGACTTATGGTTGTAGGTAATAGACTTTGTATTCCAAATTTCAAGGAGGTAAAGGATGAGATACTCGACGAGGCACACAGTGCGGCTTATGCCATGCACCCAGGTAGCACTAGGATGTACAGAGATTTAAAAGAGTATTTCTGGTGGAAAGACATGAAGAAAAATGTAGTAGAATAAGGAAGTAAGTGTCTAGTGTGTTAACAAGTCAAGGCTAAGCACCAAGCGCCTTCAAGCAAGTTAAGGCCATTGTCCATTCCTGAGTGGAAGTGGCAAAGGATAACCATGGATTTTCTGATGGGTTTGCCCAAGAATAGTAGGAAGCATGATGCCATATTGGTTATTGTTAACTGTTTGATGAAATTAGCCCATTTTTGAGCAATTAAATAGACTGATTCTTTAAATGTGCTAGCAAAGAAGTATACTGATGAGATAGTGAGACTATATAGGATCCCAAACTCCATAGTTTCTGACAGAGATCCTTGTTTACTTCGAAATTTCGGGAAAGTATGTAAGAAGCTCTAAGGACCAAGTTAAATTTTAGCACTACTTTCCATCCCCAAAAAAATGGGCAATATGAGAGGACCATTCAAGCCCTTGAAGGAATGTTCAGGGCATGTGTGATGGATTTCGAAGGTGCTTGGGATGAACACTTGCCATTGGTCGAATTTTCTTGCAATAATTCATACCACTCGAGCATTCAGATGGCTCCTTGTGAAGCACTATACGTAAGAAGATGGAGAATTCTTATATGTTGGGATGAAAAAGGAGAAAGGAAATAAATAGGACCAGAGTTACTTCAGATGAAAGTTGACACGATCAATCTAATTAAGCAAAGGCTTAAAGTAGCTCAAGATAGAATAAAAAGCTATACTTATGCACACCAAAAAAAAAAGGAGTATGAAGTTAGTGAGAAAGTCTTTCTTAAGACATCTCCTTGGAAAGGAGTCATGAGGTTTGGCAACAAGGGCAAATTGAGCCCAAGATACGTTGGTCTTTTAGAGATTGTTGAGAGGATTAGTCCATTGGCCTATAAATTGGCACGACCACCAGAATTGTCACAAATACATGATGTCTTTCATGTTTCCATGTGAAGGAGGTATAGATCAGATCCCTTCCATATCATTCAAACCACTAAGCTTCAGTTGAGAGATGATCTGACTGATGAGGAGACTCCAGTAGAGATTCTGGACACTAAGGAGAAGGTCCTCAGGAACAAGACAGTTCAACTAGTTAAAGTCCTATAGAAACACCATTCTAAGGAAGAGGTCACGTAGGAGCCCTTGGAGGCCATGAAGGAAAAGTATCCACACCTTTTTAATGACTCATGAAAGAATTTCAAGATGAAATTCTTTTAAGAGGGGGAGAAATGTTGGCCCCCGAATTTTTGTTGTTAAGTTAAGCATGATTTAAATAAATTATGAGGTCATGATAGAATTATTATTGGAGTTTAATTAATCATTACAGTGTTAGTAGGATTTTATTACACTGGTTAGTTAAATTAAAGTAGTAGGAATGTATTAAGGGCAAATTTGGCATGTCAGTTAAGAATAAAAGGCATGAAGCATTAAAGGAAGGCTAGGATTGACTTTTCGCACTCATTAAGGGTAAAATTGGAAGAGGAAAAAGTGTCTCTTGTACACTAAATGAACAAAAACTTGAATTGAAGAGAGAGAACAAGTGAAGTATGTGAAAGAGAGAAAAGGGGGAGAGAGTTTCGATAATTAGAAGGAAAAAGGAAGAAGCAAGTTAGGGTTTCATCTTTTCTTAGTTTTCAAGAGTGATTTTGAGGTTACTCAAGAAGAGAAAAAGAAAGAGGAAGAGAAGAGCTTCCATTTGAGCCAAACATCTCATTGTTTGGTGAAGATTCAAGGTAAGCCCATTTGTTTTTTAATCCTTTGGAGTTTTGGAAGAGTTTTGGTTCATGAAGCTTAGGAAACACATAGGTTTAAGTATTCTAGAATCAATTTTTATTGAATATACTTTTTGGGTTCTCAATTTGTATTCCTATTAAATTGGACTTTTTTCAATATTAAAGGGAATCAAGAGAGGCAAGAGGAGCAAGAGGAGGGGCATTTTTAAGCAAGTTTTTTAGTAAGGAATTTAGGTGGGTTACATGTTTATAGTTGAGTAATGAGCCATGAGTATTTTTTTCAAATCAATAGAATTAAATGATTTCAATTGCTTTACAAATGTTACATTTGTTGCTTCTTAAATGATTTAAGTAATTGCTACATGTTTGGTACATGAATCTTGATGATGATGATGGAAATTGTATTTGAAAAATATCATGCTACAGAAATCATGTTTCCGAAATGTGCAAGATGTTTACAAGATATGAAATTCATGTTTGTGTGGGTTTGTGGTGGTCCATTCTATTACGTCACGTGCACGTTGACCATGTTAAAGGCTTCTCCCGCTTGCCTGCTAGTGGCAAGGACCTTCACGGACTCCCTCATATTTATGGACTGCCCAAACCATTGTGTGGGTTGGTGGTGGCCCGTTATATTATTATTGGAGATTTGTAAGAATTCCCTCATGTTTACTAGAGATTCGCAAGAACTCCCTTATGTATATCGGAGCTTCACAAAAACTCTATCATGTTTATGGACTACCCAAACCATCATAATTGCTTATCGATTTATGATTTGTTTGAAAAGTTGAGAAATTCATGACTTATGTTATTTATGAATTGTTTGACAAGCTTGAGAATTTGAGAAATACGTGTTTTATGGTTTTAATGCAATTCACTATGGCAATGAATATTTTCAATGGTTTTGCTTGTTTCTTTGCTATAAACTTGTTACGCATGAGCTTTTAAGCTCACCTCCCATTCCTCCCCATCTGTAGGTGAAGAGTAAGAGATCGAATGATAGAGAGTCAAGGCATCACTCCAAGTTCACATATTTTTGTATTTAAGTTAGTTTCTGGAAACACAAGGCTTTAGCCGCATTTCAAGTAACACTCGTTCATGTATATTTTGTATTTTAGGATTATGAGACCAATGATGTATGTAGGTCTTGAAATTCCCATTAAAGCTTTGTAAAGCTCTTTCTTTTGATGTTAGTGAAAAATATTTATGTTTTGCTCATGACTTTCCAAGTTTTTGCATTGCATTTTCAAGCATTCATAGGGGTAAAATCTGTGTTCTGACTTCAGGGGAAAAACTGTATTAATCTAGGTTGTTTTAGGCAAATTTGTCTTCTTGGAAGTTGTATTTTATCCTATTATCTTTCCAATGATATGAAGTTTACAATTTTTAGACAGTGGAGTTGAGAGATATGCTTTTCTCAAATTAGTGATGCTGCATAGGGTGCATACTGGACACTTTATAGCCTTTTTTCTTTACATGAATTAACAGAAAATGAGTACTATGGTGTCTTAAAAGGGGAAGAATTAGTGGGATAAGTTGGAGATGAAATGAAGGTGATAAAGGGAGTTAAAAATGTGCAGAAATTTATGATGAATGTGTATAAGTTTGAATGTTATGCTTTTAGATTAATGATCAAACTTAGATTATAATTTGGATGTAAATGATATTGAGCTGAAATGAAAGTGATATTGAAGGGAAAACGATAAGGAAAATAAGTTAGAAACGATGGATATGCATAAGAGGAGTAATAGGTAACTTGTAAGAGTTAGAAATCTAGAAATTGACCGGTAAATGTTAGTTGGCCTAACCTTCTCGGGAATTCTAGTGTTCCAGCTTAGTTTATGTCCGTTTGGAGGTACATATGTCTGTTAAGCAGACATTCTTGGGACAGTTATATAAATGTGAAAATTTTTACCCTCTAGATGGCAAAATTTCTCTTCGGAGTCTTCACAGATTGTAGAACTCGAAGTTCTCTTTGAAATTGTACTTGAAGGACCTTAATTCGACATCCCTAGTGAAAGTTATGCTTATGGTCCCAAATCATGTACATTTATATATTATGGACTTATTGATGCTTTCTTATGATTACATTTAGGCTTGAATGGAGCTTGAAATGTACTTAGTTTGATTTGGAAATAAGAGATAAAAAATGAGTGATATGTTTAGGGTGACGATTAAGGATATAAACATAAGAATAGATTGTCGTATATCAAGTTTTCATATATGAAATTTTGGGATGTTATAAGAATGAAGATGAACCTATGTTGGATAATGAGGTTCCATTAAAAGAACCCTACAGAGGGATGTTCACAAATTTTATGACTCTCGAGTTGGACTTAGGAAATGGGGTCTAACACCTTTACTATGATTTTGGTACAAATAATTTTGATTATATTTAATAAGGATATTTCTGCAAATAAGCAAATGAAAGTATATTGGATCCTTTTGTTCATACTCTGCTCTCAATGGCCTTATACTCCTAAACTAAGAAACTTGATAACTGAATAAGATAACAATAATATTGAAGTACTCAATTGTGGAAACTTATGAATTATTCTATTCTTACTTTGTCTTCCTTTCACCTTGTGAATTCAGCTATGCTTGATCCTATACATCTAAAGGTTTCGATTACCTTATCTAAGATCTAATCAAGTACTCCCAATTGAAATCGATAAAATTTGAGTTGCAATCTCTCAAAACTACTCTTAAATACTTAATTGAAAATAAAGCAGTCCTAAGGATAATTAACTCGCAATTAAGATCTTTCTTCTACTGCTTATTACCTTAATTTTTGTAAGTATATTAACGTTCTAGCTCTGGTTGTATAACTTAACACAAATACCTTGATTCAATCTCTCGATTCAAATTAAGTGTGAGCACGAAAATTATCATAAAGTAGTAATATATTGAATTCAATGAGGTAAAATTTGTATAAAACAATTCAAGAATAAACCCTAAAACAAATTTAGCAATCTATAATCATGTTCAAGACACAACTATTGAGATTTAGCATATAATGAAATGAAATAGAATAAAGAGAAAAGAATGAAATTGTTTGAATCCTTGATCTAGAAAATCTAGAGAGCTAGAGTTGATTTTGATGTACTTTTTGATCTTCATCCTTGGGATGTGCAACCTTTTTTTTATGTTTTTCTTGTCTCTTTGGTGTCTCTCATGACTCTCAATTCTACCCCCTTGCTTATCCTTTGATGATATCCGCTTATAATAAAACTATGTTTTATGGAACATACCTGATAACTTACAACATGTAGGTGACCATATATGTCCAAAAACCTTTTAATTGTGACTTTACATGGTCAAAAGCTTAAAGGGGCTCATACACAACTTTGTATGTCAATGTATGAGTGCATATATCTTTACACGAGTATAAACAATTTCTTCAAAGCTCCACACGTGACTGTGTAAGTTCAAGGTTACTTTAATTCTTCCATTTTATACCTCAATTCTTCTCATTTTGATCTATAAAGGCAATTTAGAAAACACACTTGAAGTAAAATAAGTACCATATCAACCACTTGAAAAATTCTGACAAACTAACTTAATCCAAACAACTTCAAATTCTTTGATTTGAATACACATATCAGTCAAAATATTGAGACACTATTCAAGCACCTATGTCACTTATAGGCATTCACTCATTATTAGTGGTAAATTAAAGAGGTAAATTATCAATAAATGTCATTTCATAATTCTTGTTATTTTAAAAGATTAACAGGTTTAGTTTTATTGCAAGCACCATTTTTTAAATTTTTCTTTAAGTATCACCTAACCTTTTAATGTGAAGGCAAACACCTTGTCATGAATGTCCCCACTTACTTAACCAATAAAAACTTGTTGATAGTTTTAATTGAAAAACTTTTAATACTGCAAGTATATAAATAGCATTTTATAGTATAATAGATATCATTCCTGTAAGGATTGAATATAGTCACCTAAAATTTTGAAGTACACTTTTTCTAAGGTAACAAAACATTAAATTGATTGAAAATTAAAGTAGAATAGTAAACTTGATAACTTAACAAATAAAAGATAACAATAAAATTGAAGTAGTAATTGTGGAAACTTATGGATTATCCTATCCTTGCTTTGTAATTCCTTCACCTTATGAATTCAACTATGCTATATCTTAGATATCTAAAGGTTTTTGATTACCCTCTCTTAAGATTTGATTAAGTAATCCCCTTTGAAATAGATAAAAATTAAGTTGCAATCTCTTGATCTCTTAAAACTAGTGCTAACTACTTAATTAGATTTGAAGCAATCCTAAAGATAATTAATCCACAATTAATATCTCTCTTCAATTGGTTATCAACATGATATTTGTAAGTCTATTAAAGTACTAACTCTCATTACCTATGCAACTTAACTCAAATACCTTGATTCAATCTCCTAATTTAAATCAAGTATGAGCATAGTAAATATCACAAAGCAGTTATTTATTTAATTCAACAAGGTAAAATTTACACAAAACTATTCAACAATAAACCCTAAAATAGATTTAGCAGTCCATAATCATGCCTCAAACATAATTATTTGGAATTGAAATAGAATAAAAATTTAAAGCCTTGATCTGGAAAATCTAGAAAGCTGGAGTTGATATTGAGATTTCCAATTTTTAATCTTCATCCATAAGATGTGCAACCTTTTTTGTGTTTTTCTTTCCTCTTTTAGTTTCTTTCATGACTCTCAAGTCTTCCCCTTTTGCATAGTCTTCAATGATATCCTTTTATAGGAAAAAATAGGTTTTTTGGAACATACATGGCCTTGTAAGTTACCATATATGTCAAAAAACCTCTTAATCGTGACTTTACAAGGTTATAGAAGCTTATATAGGCTCATTCACAGCTGTGTATGTCAACATATATAGGCTTGTATCATTACACGTGGTTAAACACCATCTTAGAAGCTCCACATGTTTACAATGACTTATATATATGGTCACTATAGACGATTGTGTAAGTTTATATTTACTTCAATTCTTTCATTTTATGACCTAATTTCACTTGGATTCTTCTCATCTTGATCTATAAAGGAAATTATCACCTAAAAACACACTTGAAGTATAATAAGTTAATGGGGACAGTGGAAGAACTAGCCAATGCAAACACTAAAACTAACTTCATTGGAACAACTAAAGACAAAAATTATATTGTAGAAGTAAATGAGGTGTAGCTTGAAAATCATGACATTGCATCAGCTGGTGACAAAGGAAAAGCTAGTATTGAACTTTCTAAAGATGTGCATGAAGAAAAGGCTTCTCATCAAGATCTTCCTGTTGAAATTCAAATGTTGAAGGAACAAGTTACTCTTGTATCTAGCTGGAGATTAGGGAGAAAAAGAAGAAAACCTAAAGGGGAGTGAAACACCCTCTCTTTTAACTAAATACATATGATTTTTAGGAACATTAGAGGCTTTAATGAGCCTTCTAAAGGTCAAGTTGTCAAGGATCTTTTGTTGGAAACGAAATTAGTTTTTTTTAGGCTTTTGCAAATAAGAATAAAAGCTCATAAAATTCACAATGCTATGAAATTTTTAGGGAAAAGCTGGAAGTATGGATCAAACCAAGACTACCATTACAATGGTAAAATCTTGTCTGCCTATAATACTAAAAAAATGCTGGTCTCAGTGACTAAAACCTCATATCAGTTTATTCACCTCAAGTGCACACTCTTTGAGATAGGGAAGAGATGGAAATTATGATCATTTATGCAGCTAACTTCGAATTTCAAAGAGCTAAACTATGAAAGGAGCTTTTATCTATTCATTCAACTATAAATATGCCTAGGTTGATTATAAGTGACCTAAATTGTATACTAGATCTCTCATAAGCTCAGGGAGATGGGATAAATACATCAAATCTTAACGGAGAACTTAAGGGTGCTATTACCAATTTATAAATGATTGGTCTCAGATTTTCTAGTAGTTACTTACTCTTAGGGTAACAAACAATATGGACGATGACTTATCAAGAAGAAACTAGACAAACTCTTATGCTCCTTTTGGAGCGCCTCTATGTTTATATCACCCCACTATGAAGGTGTTTAATCTTACTCCCCTAACTTCCTACAATTCTCCTTTCAATTTCTTCAACTTTTTAGTACGTAGGGATAGTTTTATGAAGTTGGTACATATGGTTTTGAGTACCAAGATTTTAAGCTGTAAATATTTTTAACTAATAAGGAAGCTTCAGATTTGGAAACAAATTTAAGAGCCTCTATAAAGAAATCAGTCCACTACTTATATCAAACTGTAAGAAACTAAGAGAGAGTTGAAAAAAGCTTATGAGGTCTATTACCTTCAGTCAGACGTCACTGCATACAGAAACATTAAGGCTACTAAGCTAAAGATGTATACTAAAGTTCTTTAAGAGCATGATTCATTACGTATGCAAAAGTAAATAATAACATGGTTAAGAGAAGGGAACTTCAATACTAAATTCTATCACAATTCTATTTTACCAAGGAGAAACCCTAATAAGATAACTTGTCTTCTTAATTCTAATGATCAGATGGTTACTGACAGTGATTTTTAAGGAATATGGTATTAACTATTTTGAATCCTTACTTGGTGCTCCAACTACTCCTGGTGGCTTTAATTTGTAAGAGCTGGTAAAAATTATTGGTCCTCCTTCTTCTTTATCTCAGGAGACATTAATGAAGTTCCAGCAACCTCTTACCCTGCAGGAGATCAAATTACTTCTGTTTAATCTTAATCCTATGAAAGCCTTAGGCCTTAATGGTTTCAATGCTTTCTTTTTTGAGAAAATCTGGTATATTACAAGTAAGCTCCTAATAGAAAATATTTTGGAATTTATGAAATGTTGAGAGAATTTAATGCTACTCACATTTGTTTGATCCCAGAACTCCTTGATGCGAGCTGACTTAATGATTTTCAACCAATCTCTTATTGTAATATCATATACAAGATGATTTCAAAGTTTCTTGCTAATAGGCTTAAAGAGAATTTGAACATGATCATACATGATTCTCAAGGAGCATTCATACTTGGTAGATTTATTTTGATAATATTCTCTTAGTGAAAGAATTGTTGATAGATTAAAGCTTAGGTAGATGATAGGTTTGCATTAGGATATGTTTTTGTAGGTAATTGGCATGTGTTTTCTTGCATAATTGTTGTTTATTATTCTAGTTTAGGATTCATTTTATATGTTTTTCATTAAGTTTGATTTCCATTATTATTCTTGTGTGTTTGATGTTAATTGAGGGTAAGAATTGATTATTTTTGTGTATAAAGGAAGAGGGAGCAACTTGGAGGTTCAAAAAAAAATTAAAGAAGGAAAAACAAGAAGAGTTCATCTGGGACAAATTCCCACGTTCGTCGAAATCATGCAAATTCCCACGAAAGTGGGAAATCACAGTAGAAATGAGGAGTGCATCTGTTTACAATTCCCATGCTCGTTGGAATCATGCAGATTCCTACGGACATAGGAATTGTAATCTGAGGCAATTTACGAGGCTTCATTAAACCTAGGATTTTTGGACTATAAAAACATCATTAAGCCTCCATCTTTAAGAGAGGTGACACCCACCAGTAGAATCACCATCCTTGGGTGGAGAACACATGTTCGGAGCATTGAAGATAAGGGTCATCATAAGGATTGGGCAAAATAGCACATCAACACCAAAATTCCAGATTTTGGCAATAAAGAGAAGGAGTCCTTCTATTCCATTTTCTTTCATTTTAATCTTCTCAATTCTTTGTAAAAATGTTTTATTTGATTGTTGATGATGTTATGGAGACCATGTTAGGCTAATTTCATTTTAGGGATTGCTTTTGAATTATTTTGTCAAAATTCTTATTTTATTGAATTAAATGAAATGTCTTTGATGATTATTGTTTTAAATTGTTGTCTTGCAACAAATCGAGAGAGTGAGTGAGATGAGATTTATGTAGGATTGTACAATGAGAGTTGGCGACCTATAGAATAGCAATCATTAGGTTAATTGAACAATTAGAAGAGAGATCACGATTAGTTAATTGATCGCCCATATGATAGTTTAATAACTAGTTGAATTGGTAGAGTCATTAGTTAGGTTGAGAGATTATTCAATCAATTCCCGTTAATTCAATTAGGGATAAATAGTTACACCTTGAGAGAGGGTAATTAGTACATTTAAATATTTGAGACACAATTCAATCAATAAAATAGGAAGGAGACAGAATAAGGAAAAGGTAATCTCCAGCATTTAGATTCTTGAATTTAGATTTTCTGTAATTGCGGTATCATCCATTGTTTACATTAGCCTTTTAATTTTAATTTAATTTTCCAGATTATTTGCATTTGACAATTTAGTTTCTTAAAAAAAATTGTGTCTAAGTTAAGCAGTGTCTAGGCATCAATCCCTGTGGGATTGATATTCGCTCTTTTTATTACAAGGCACAACCTATTCACTTGTAGTTTTTGAGCGTAAATGTTGGATCCCGCTTTTAGGATTTTTTATATTTTTATTTTATTTTAATTATTTTATTAGATTATCAAGCATGAAAATAAATTAGAATTTACGAATTAGAAATTTTTGGAGTTTAATATGGTATATTATGGATTTTGGTAAGGTGGTATAAAGTAAAAGAAGGAGTTATTAGGAATTTCATGAATAAGGAAGGGTAAAGATTGGAAACTCAAAAAGTTGTCTTAAGATAATAAGACAAAAGAAGAG
>JANZXP010015178.1:0-13824 GCA_027576715.1 Erythroxylum flavicans
TGCCATGTGGAGTTCGATAGTAATTACACGTAGCGCTCCGTTATCTTAGGTTATGTGTCGGAATGACCTACGGGCGTCCCGATGCATATCCTAGGGTAATGGGGTGTTACAGTAATCAACCCTAGGATTGTCTAGAAACGGTAATCCAGTAAATTCATAATCAATTAGGTTTTTATTAAAGTCAGACAAAATTTCCCTTCTCTCAATTGGTAGTTCTTAGGTTGCTTCTTGATTGGGTGTTGCATCTGCTATCTTATTTATATTTTCGAATTTAATTATTGGAATTAATTGCATGATTGAATAATTTCTTGTTATAGTTTAGTTAAATTTGAGTTATTGTGAATTATGTTCAGCCTTAGATTTTAGGATTAGATTAACCCTCCTTATGGGATCGACACCTTAAGCACTACGCGAATGACCCGTGCATTGCGGAATATCGAGGTTAAATTATTAAAGATTTTTCATATCAGAAAACTGCGATCAAGTTTTTGGCGCTGTTGTCTAAGAGGCGATTAGTTTAGCTTTTTAGTCTAAGGCTTTTCCACTATCTTTTGTTTTGTTTTTTTAAATTTTGGGGCATAAAGTAGAGGCACATCAAGAAATCTTAGAGTAAGAATGAGACATCTGAAGAGTTGAATACTAATAAGAGATAAAAAGAATGATCATGGAGGATGTATATTATAGGGAGAAATGGATGTTTGCAGAATTTAATGAGCCCCAATTTGGTTAGGGAAATCATCATTCTTATATGAACCCGTATACTTCGGGGTGGCAGAACCACACCTATTGCTATTGGTCCAACAATGCAAGTACTCACATGAGACATCAAGACCTATTTGAATTTCAACATGATGAATCCAGTTCATGGGATTCCAAGCTGGAAAAAATCATGGATAAGCCCACAGATATAGAAGAGAACTAGAAGAGATTCGAAGAAAAGTTTAAACAAGTAGCAGAAGATCACGCCTCTTCTATTCACAATCTAGAAGTTCAAATAGACCAGTTTTCTAAGGAATTTTGTAAACAAAGTGTAGAAAACTATTTGTGTAGTATGAAAGTAAATTCAATAGAGCCATGTCAGGCTATCACACTTAGGAATGGGTTAGAGCTAGACGAACCAGTGAAAAATCAAGCTAAACCTGTCCTTATAAAAGACCAAGAAATTAAGAAAGATGATGAAGAAAAGAATGCCAACCCTCCCTTTTATTCACCAGTTCTTGATAGACCATATGTGAACATCGAAAAATCTTGGGTAGATGTCCATGAAAAGAATTTTTTGCTTCAAATTGATGATGGCCAAGTGACATTCAACACTACAAGAAAAATATTAATTAGCGACAGAAATTTACAGACAAAAAACTTACCGCTGCTAAGTAGCGACCGAAAACCAATTTCCCTCGGTAACAATGTCGTAAAAATTTTCATTTTGCAACGGATAAAATTTTCATCAGTAAAAGTGGAGGGTAAACATCCCAAAAAAAATTTCGACAGAATAATGCGACAGAAAAGTAATTTCTGTCGGTAAATTTGGCGGGAAGCTTCCCCCAATAACCTAGTGTTGGATTTTACCGACGATATAAGTTATCCATCGTTAAAATTGTGCGAAAATAAAATCAACATTTGTCTTTACCTACGGAACATTACCATCGGTAATTAAGGCGGGAATTTGAGGCAGAAAGTATAAGTTTTGACTTTTTCGATGGAGTGTTAGTGACGGAAAAGTCCATTGGTAAATTTCTAAACCAATACATCGTTGTCTGGTTGTGGGTGAATTTTATTAACTTAAACAAAATGACGTCATTTGGTTTAAAATCAAACGACGTAGTTTTGGTCTTGTTATAACAGACGACAACGTCTCTGTTTTGTCTTTCTCTTCTCCTCCATTTTCTGATTTCTTCTCCAGTCCATTCTTCTGTGTTGTCGTCAGTAGTTAGTCAGTTCATGGTGCGTCCGAAGCTCCTCGTCTTCTCCTACCATTTGCGAACTCGTCAAGGATAATGTTTCACCGTTTGCGAATTTGAGTTTTTTTTAGTATGTTTGAATATATTGTTTTATATGTTTGAGTATTTTATGAATGGATAAGAACATTTAATATGCTTGTGTTAGTGTTAAAAGGTTCAGTTTTTAAATTTGCTTGTGAAGTTGGGATGATTTGTTGATGCATATTAGGTGTTTGATGAAATGCCTCTTTTTTTAAATATGTTTGAGGAATTTGTTTTGTATGTTTGAGTATTTTGTGAATGGATAAGAACATTTAAGATGCTTCTGTTAGTGTTAGAAGGTTCAATTTTTAAATTTGCTTGTGAAGTTGGGATGATTTGTTGATGCATATTAGGTGATTGATGAAATGCCTCTTGTTCGAAAAATTTGTTAATGTGTGAAGATGAAGTTGATTTGTATTAGAGAATGAGTTAATGGATGAGCCTATTTGATGATTTAGCCTTATTTGATGATTAAGGATAATGTATCAAAAAATATGCAAGTTGAATCACTTTACAAATAAGGCGAAGAGATAGAAAAGCAAGTTTGAATCGTGAGAATGTTAATGAAATAATCAATTACTGCTTTATTTGATAGTTGATATAGTAAAGATAATTGCTAGAAACTCACAAACCTAAGTACAACCAAAAATAGGCAAAGGAAGAAATGAAAGATTCACTTATCTTTTTGAAACAATTTCACAAACACATCTTAGGCATTCACTTTTTGGCTTTTTTAGCAAGGAGTAATATAAACTCAATTCATATATAAGTAAGGAACTTTTATTGACGCCTTATACCACTATAAGAAAATCATAGATTAGGGATGGAACTTTACCAACGGAACCAAAATCGACGTTATTTATCAATGGAAAACATAGTCTATCAGTAAAAGTGTCGTTAAAATTTTGCGATGGACACAATTGTCAAATAATTACCGTCGGTAAAGATTGCGGGAAAACTTCCCACAATGAAATAACGTCGGACCTTTGCTAACTGAAATAGTTCCATCGGTGAAATATGCTTTGTTTAATAGTCGTCGTCGGTTGTTTATCGATGGTATGTAGTCCATCTTTAATTTTCCAATGGAGTAAACGTACCGTCAGTAAAATGGCACATATTACCAACAGAAAGTTCTATCCATCGCAAAATAAGAGACATAAAATGTGCCCTATTTTTAGTGAATTTAAATACCAACAGAAAATAGGTTCCGTAGATAAAAGACGACTTATTCATTAATAATACAACGTCATTTGGTTTTAATCCAAACGACGTCATTTAAGTTTTTTTCTTGACCCAACCCCTCCCCCTATGCACTATTTTTCTTCTCTCCTCCGTGGGTGTGTCAGTTTTGTCAGATTTTGCTTGCTTCCATCGTCAGTTTCTACTTGTTTTTTGTCCCATCATGCGTCATTTTGAGGTAAGCTCTCTATTGGGATTATTTTTTCTTCAAAAAATGAAGCAAGCATATAGTTATATATATATACCGTGGGTGTTGGGTTAGTTTTTATGTGATGATTGTTGGTGTGTGTATGCATTTTTTTATGTCATTGTTAGTTTATTTGTTATTTACATGTATTATTGTTGGTAAATAATGGAAAAATGCATTTGTTTTGTGATTAGTTAGAGATAATACATATTGCCTATGAGTTGTTCAATTAAATGTCCCTTATATATAGAGACTTCCATGTTCAGATAATACATGAACTTGTTTTATGTGAATTTGATGATACAATTGCATTTAGATATTGACAATGCTCATTTAACTTTTATGAATAGTCATCCTCCCCTTTCGGATGCATGTTAGGTAATATTGGGCGTGATCAATCAATTCACTTTATGAGTAAATTTTATGTCTAATGATAATTTGAAATTTTTATGATTAAATTTGATGTCTAATGATAATTTGAATTTTTTATGATTATACTTGGGGGAATTTGTGTAAAGTTTAGACGTTCTATAAATTTTGGAGAACATGAAGGATACTAACTATCGAATCACTATTTTAAATAAACAATTTTGTATAAATGAGTCATGTTGATAGATCTTGGATGTATAAACAATTATCACGTGATGGTTTCATTAATCTTGAGTTTGTTGAGGGTGTTGAAGCTTTTATTCATTATGTATGTTCCCAACTTGCATATATGGATAGGCCAAAGATCAGATGTCTATGTAAAAAGTGCAAGCACATTCGTTTCCTTCCTATTGATGAAGTGAATGGACATTTGATGAGAAGAGGGTTTGTCCCAAATTATTTTGAGTGGACACGACATAGGGAACAGTTGATTAGTAGCACCTCAAGGGCTAATGAAGCATAATCGTCAATAAGATTAAATGAGTTTAAAAGGGGGATTGGATTTAGAACAAATAATGTGGATGCAAATGAAAATCCTTACACACAAATGGTTTATAATGTAGCTGGTTATACCTTTCAGGAAAATATAGAAAATCTTGAAGAACAACCTAACCCACAATCTAAACAATTTTTTGACTTACTACACTCAACTGACCAAGAACTATGGCCAAATTGTGAGACAATGATTCAATTGTCATCAATTATTCGTATCTTGAACATAAACTCTGAAGGGCATATTTCTGATTATAGTTTTGATAAATTCTTGGATGGTATAATGAATCATTGCCTCCTAATCACACCATGGATGATAGTTTTTAAAATATTAAGAAACTTATTAGGGGTCTTGGTTTGCCTATTGAAAAGATAGATTGTTGCAAATTGGGATGTATGTTGTATTAGGGGGATGATGTGGAATTACAAGAGTGCAAATTTTGTGGACAATCTAGGTTCAAGCCTAGAAAGTGTTCTATGAACTGAAAGTTAGTACTATAGAAGCAGATTTATTATTTCCCGCTAACTCTGAGACTTCAAACACTATATGCTTCTGATATTACTGCGTCTCACATGAGATGGCATAATGAACACCAACAGGAAGATGGAATAATGAGTAATCCATCAAATGCATTGGCATGAAAACATTTCAATGACATCCATTATGAGTTTGCAGCTGAAAGTCAAAATGTTAGGTTGGGATTGTCGACGAATGGATTCCAACCTTTTGGTTAATTCAACCAGCAATATTCATCATGGACAGTCATAATTACTCCTTATAATTTGCCTTTACGAATGTGTATGAAAGAGGCATACAAGTTCTTGATAGTGATTGTGTCAGGGCCTACAAATTCGAAGCAAAAAATTGATGTATTCTTACAACCATTGATATCTGAATTGTAGCATCTTTGGGAATATGGTGTTGAGACATATGATGTGTCTATAAAACAAAATTTTTTGTTAAGAGTAGCTTTGATGTGGACAATTAGTGATTTTTAGGCGTATGCCATATTGTTTGGATAGAGCACAGCAGGAAAATTGACTTGTCCTTATTATGGCAATGGTTCAGATGTGTTTTATCTTCCAAACGAAGGCAAAATATGTTGGTTTGACAACCACAGAAAATTTCTTCCTTCAGATCATTATAGTTTTTTACACAAAGGCACACATTTATGATGTGTGTCGATCTGTTTACTCAGTTGTATCATATTCTCAACTAGCTACTAGCTCTATTCATAACCCGAAGACCAGCGGAATAGTTATTTATTTAACAAACTCTCCTTTTCTATTGCCTACCTTGTTGTTTTAGCTACTCGTTTCTATGAAAAATACTAGTAAATTTACTAAAATTAAAAGGCCTCAAATTATGAATGAATGTGACAATTTAGAAGGTGAAAAACTTACACTAAATCCTAATTAAGCTATATATTTATCCAAAGACCACAATTCACGAATTTTTGCGAGCTAATGATTCTTCACAACCTAATAAACTATGTTTAAAATTAAATTTATTTCATTCCAGCTAAGTCATTAACACATTCAAACAATTCACAAAAGGCAACCTAACAACTATCATACAATATGCAAAATTGCATACAAAGCAAAACACATAACTATCCCTACACTTGAACAACACATTATCCTTAATGTGAGAAGGGAACAAACAAACACATAATAAAAGAAGAAACATAAATTAAAGTAAATAGAAAATAAAAATAAAGATGAAGACTAATTTGAAAACGAAAGGGTTCGACAAAGTCTCATGGAGATAGAGGTGGGGATGGTTTCAGAGGTGGCAATTGAATGCCCTAAGCCTCGAAATATCAATGGATACAAGTATATCTCAGCTCTGACTTTGTTGAGTTCGAGTCATCTCCCTCATCATTCTGGAGTTCTCCACTAGTTGATATGTAATCACTGTGTTGTTTATGGAGATTGTGTCCAGAACTTTCTTCCATCCCAGTTCTTTTGTCTCTTCTTCTTCCTCGGACTCTTCACTGGTTAAGTCCTCTTTTACCTACTACAGCAGTGTTGAACTTGAACTCACCTGACTGGCCCTAATATTAACATGTTTCTTCTGGCTGATATCCCGAAATTCCATGTTATGGGACTTAAGGATTTCAGCCTGCCATAAATGGTGATGATTTAGGAAGTCAGGGAGATGAACAATTAACCCACTACAATCCACACCATAATATTCAACAATGGAGGAAACTAGGTATCCCATACCTAAATTATTGCTCCTCTTGTGTGGAGTCACAACAATAGCGTTTAGCACATATGTGGATGTGCATACTGGAATTTTGTAATCCATTTACCACAACATAAAGAGTACCTTTGTGAAACACTTGTCGATTTTTTATTTATCAAAAACTAACTAACAAATGAATTTGTGCAGCAACAAGTGCTCGTGGGACCTTATTATATTGTTGTGGGCATTTTTGGCATGAAATTACTCTATTCTAGTGAGTTCATTCCAATAGCGAGAAAGATAAAAATCGTCATGCTAAAAGATAATGTAGGATTCAAGGAACCCACACATATTGCACATGATTTTTATTTTCAATTTATAAGCTCTTCCTCTCAACCTAAACCACAATTCCTTGGGGTTCCTAGGTTCATAGGAAAGGTAAGCGAAAAATTCCAAATTGAGCTCCTGGTAGACGGGAAATTGGAAATGGATAAATTTGGCCTACTGGATTCTTTCAGCTAAATTCTACTCTATCATGCAATTCTAACCTATCGAGCATCTTAAAATAAAAATATTTGAAAACTACTATTTGTCTAGCATTTAAGGATTGGAAACGAATACCTTTCTCCTCTGTGTAGATCGGGAAGGTGCTCTAAAGTTTGCTGTTCTGTTTCTTCTCCCTCATCCCAAAACTTGATTTCGTCCTGATAATTGCTCCCACCTGGCTAATTGCTTAATGCACGACATAATTTGTTGTGCATAGGTAGAGTTTGGAAGAAATTTAGAAGTTTGTTTGTAGGGAGATGTGAGAGCATTTGTAAGTTTCAAATATGGAGAGATAAGAAAAAGTGAAAGTGAATGAAAAAATGAAGTTAAAAATGAATATATAGGTGGTTAGAGGGTAAAATGGTAAAATTTTCTTTAAAAAATTCGTGTTCCCTTTTTCTTCCTAATCGTAGGCCACGATTATAACCTGCAGTTTTCCACTGATTCTTCATTTTTTTCTTTTGTTTTTTCCACATTTTTTTCGAAATCACTTCTTAATTCTAATGTGGCCCTTTCATATCTCTTTTGCTTACTTGATCAATCATCCAATTTATCTCGATTTTAAACCAAATAATCCTAACTACAGAATTCAACTTTCTAACAAAAACAATTAAAAGAAATAAAATTCATTGGTTACCCCCCATGTAATACTCCTTTTAACCTCGATTCTCTTTTTAGCTCATGTAGGTCGAATGAACGGTGCAATGATAGTGTAGTCACTAATCTTACAATTTGCGCATGCACTACCATACTATGGTTTCCACCTTCATTATGATTCTCCTTTTTTGCCTCCTTCTATGTGATCGTTTCTTTCTGAACGTGTTCCCAGGATCCTTGATATCTTCTTATTCTCCTCGAGGTTCAGGTTCCTTGGTATCCATTGGGAGTAAAGGAGAAAAGTAGTCTTTTTTTGACACCTTGAAGGTTAGTTACTCCTTTCTTATTCTCAGAGTTAGTTTACCCCATCAATGTCAATGATTGAACAAGCAGTAGCCAAAAATGATCGTCTAAGAACTATAGGAGTTGCCACATCTTCTCCAATGTCCAATATATAAAATTCTGTAGGAAAGGTAAATTTATCAATTTGTACATGCACATCCTTGATAATCCCCTTCGGTTGATGAACTATTCTGCCAGCCATCTTCACTAACATCATCATGGATACTAACTCTCTTAACCCCGATTTTAGACTAAAGGTATAGGACATCATATTGATACTCGCACATAAATCCATGAATGCCCTGTCTATGTTAACTCCATTAATATTGCAAGGAATGAAAAAATCCCCTAGGTCCTCTTTCTTCTGTGTTATGTAAGGGTTTTCTTCTTTTGTGTGCTCCTTAACCTTCTTCTAGACTAATTCCTTTAGGTTGAGCCTCGTTTGCAGTTGTTTCGTTATGTTCTTAACCTTGTTTTATTCAGCCTCCTTAGAATTCCTTATCTCCCTAATTGAAATTAACTTCCTCTGAGCTAGAATAAGGTATGGGAATTCAGATCGAGGTTTTTTAATTGGCTCAATTTCGAGCTCACTTTGAAGGAATTCAATGATTACCTGTCCTTCTCCTTTATCTCCATTTTCCTTCACATTTTAGTTTCCTTCTCCTGAGTCTGAATGATAGCCATGATCCCTTCCTTTGGGTTAGACTTGTTATTACTTGGAAGGGTTCCTACATTCCAAGTAGACATTACCTCTGTTAATTAGCCTATATAGACTTCCAGATTGTGTATTAACAAGCCATAGTTCTTTGTTACTTGTTTGAATTTACTTTTGAGCCTCCAATGTGCCTCCTCCATGCCTCCAATTTTATCTAAAATCTTATCTAACTTAGATTCCATCAAGCTTGGTTTATCTTGTTGAAAACTTGCTTGTCCTTATGGCCTGAACTGTCCTCCAGCATTATTTGTCCAAAAGAAGTTAAGGTGATTCTTCCACCCAGGGTTGTAAGTGTTGGAGTAGGGATTGTTGCCCCCTCCTTGTCCATATTGCGCTCCTATATAATTTACTTACTCCAGATTGTCTTCCTTCATTAAGTAATATTCCACAGTATCATCATCCATCTGTCCACAGAGTTCTCACTTTAATTGTAAGGCTTTCACCTGGGTTGAGGACAAAGTCTTCATACTGTTGAGCTGTCGTGTCAAGTTGTCAATTTTTGCTTGCATTTCTGTCATTTGATCGACAGCAATAATTCCTTTTTTCTCTCAGAATTCAGTAGTCTGTCTACTTCTCTCGTTCGTCCAAAGGCAACTATTACTCGTCATCTCCTCTATCAGCTCTTCCGCTTCATCAATTGTCTTCCAAATTAGTGATCCTCCTAAAGCTACATCAACCATGCCTCTCTTTGGTGGGTTTACTCCATTGTAGAATGTTTGCAATAGGAATTCTTTGGGTAAATTATGGTGTGGGCACTTCCTTTACAAATTCTTGTATCTCTCCTACGCTTCATAGATCGATTCCCCATCACCTTGTTGGAAATTGGTAATTTCCTTGATGATCTTAGTGGTCGTATTCAACGGGAAATACTTATCTAAGAAAGCACGAACTAGCTAATCCCATATTATGACATTGGCTAGGCTAAGGGAATGGTACCAAGCCTCTGCTCTATCTCTAAGGGTAAAGGGGAAAAGCCTGATTTGGACTACATCTTCCTACATCTGATGGTACCGAAAGGTATCACAGACTTCGAGAAAATTCACTATATGTGCATTGGGGACTTTGTTTGCTAATCTATAAAACCCACATTCTGTTGAAGCATGTTTAGGAGAGCTAGTTTAATTTCAAAGGAGACTGTTTGAACGAGCGGCCTAGCTACTCCTTAGTTAGCCGCATTGAACCCTGGCCTCATGAACTCCATAAGGGTCTTTCGTTGACATCCTTGGTTCACTCTGCGGTCCATATTCTGCTAAAATTTCTCGGCCATTGTTGATTTCACGATTTCCTCTTCTTCTTCACACCGAGCTTTCCTAATGGTTCGTTCTAGTCGAGTGATATCTAAGTCTAAAGTTTCAACTGCATGACTCAAACCTCTCGTGACTCTCATGTTTATGCAAAAGCATGATTTTTGAAATAAAAACAAAAGAATGAAAATAAAAATAAAATTTAAAAACTAAACAAAACGCCTTAAATTATATAACTAAACTGATTGACTCCCTTGCAACGGCACCAAAAACTTAATCACAGATTTCCAATATGAAAAAACTATAATAATTTATCCTTGATATTCCACAAGCGCACAAGCCATTCGCACAATACCTAATCCTAAAATCTAAAATTGAACACAATTAACAATAACTCAAAATAAACAAAACTAAAGCAAGAAATTATTTCAATTAAGCAATTAATTCCAAAAATAAAATTCAACAATATAAACAAGATAGCAGATGCAACACCCAATCAATATTCAACCTAGGAACTACCAATTAAGAGAAAAGGGAATTTTATCTAACTTTAATGAAAACCCAACTGATTATGAATTTACTGGATTACCGATTCTAGATGGCCCTAGGGTTGATTACTCTCTCTCAAATTATAACCATTAACCTAATTTATAAACCCTAATTAGATTATCAGAATTGCAACCTCGCGATTAACAATCTATCTAAAATCTAAATTAGATCTTAAGTTGTCCAAAAAACTACCGAAAACCTATGCAAGATCTCTCTTCACACAAATTTACGCGTTTGATTTAATTATTGATTTATTAAATTACCTAACTCTCGTTAGCCCAATTTAATGATTTTTCACTCAGTTCACCCTCTCAGTTTATTACCAAATTATCCAACTATATATTTTAAATCATAAGAAATCTAATAAAAACACAACAATCAAATTTCATTAATATCAAAAATAAAATATACCGAAGGTGAGTTTAGACAATCCTCAACGTTCAACAAACCTATCATCCATGGCTATCCCAAATTATATACAATCATAAAATTGAAACTAAACTGGAATATAGACTTGGAATGGGTGACGGAGGCAGCAATGATGAGAAACCTTCTCTTTTTAGAAGTACTTCACGTGGGCTTCTTCTCCACGTCTCTCTTCATTTGTTTCTTGCTCAATCTCTAGATAAAACTCTTTAGGGTTTCAAGATTGTGGTTGATGCAAAAGCTCCCTCTCTTATGTATTTCTTGTTCTTTAAATACCTTTTGTGTATTGAGCAGCCCTAGGGTTTTTCTAGGGTCAAAAAGGTCCAAAAATCTCTCAAAACTTAATGTTTTCTCTTATTTTTGCATCTGCCCGACGCAAGTCGCGATCATAGCCCTACATGCCATGGTTGTGGCTTACATCAAACCTTTCTGTCACAATCGTGGAACATCGTTGTTTCAACCTGAAAGTCTCCGAAACTTCTTCGTTCTTCGATGTCAACCCTAAAATACTAACAAACACATCAAGATACCTCAAAAACATAATATTTAAACTCAAAGACTTATATTAACCCATAAACACTTAAACACACAAACTAACCTAATTCTAACAAAAACACATACTAAACACTCAAATTAACACTTAATACATAACAAACTAAGCCCTAAAACATGATGCAATTCACACTTATCAACATCCCCACATTTAAACATTTGCTTGTCCTCAAGCAAACAAAACAACAAACACATAACAATACATAACACACAATGCATTAATGAGACAATGGCTTCAACTTCATGAAATAAATTTAATCTTAAACACAATCATTTAAGTTATATCAAATCGTTAACATGCAAAATCTGCGTCTAGGGGCTTTGAACTAAATATACAAATTAATCCAGATCTAAGGACATTTTTTTTAGCAAAGACCTAGTCTTTTACTTAGAGGCAAACATTGGTGATGAATGTCGATCCGGTTACTCAACTAAGTCATTTTTATTAAACTACTTGGTTGAAATGTCATTATAACTTTTTGACGCAGAAGCACACATTTGTGATACGTGTTGATCCGGTTACTCAGTTATATCACGTTCTCAATTGGCTACTAGCTCTATTTATAACCCAAAGGCCAGTGGTAGTTATTTATTAATTTAACAACACACACATTTTTTTCTTTACCTAGCTTATTGTTTTAGCTACTCGTTTCCATGAAAAATACTAGTAAAGCTACTTAAGTTGAAAGGCCAAAAATTATGAATGAATATGACAATTTAGAGGGTGACAAGCAAGATTCACATGTGTCATATGATTCATAGTCAAATGACACTGAGCTACCACTCTTGTGTAGCTTAATCATGTATTTCTCACTTATATGGCCAAGTCGACAATGCCATATATAAGATGATTTAAGTTATCTTGTTTTTGTCTTTTATTGTCATTAATATTTAAAATTGGATTACACATATCTAATATGTAAATACCATTGAACAATATAGTAGTACCATACAACATTTCATTCAACTTAATTGAACAACCATTGGTTGAAAAAGTTAAATGAAATCTCGCTTTATTAAAACATGAAACAGATACAATGTTCTTTGTTATAATGGGTACATAATAGCAATTATCCAAAATTAGCTCTAGCCCACTAGGAAGATACAAAATATATGTTCTTACGGCTAATACAGTAACTCTTACTCTATTTCCCACACATTGGTCTATCTCTCCCTTCTTAAATGGTCTACTATCCCTGAGACCCTACATATCATCACATATGTGTGAGTCACATCTGGTATCTAATACATAAATGTTATGATAAAAATAGTGTTAACCTCAATGACAAATAAGATAACTGAAGTAGACGGTGGTGGCATCTAAAGCCTTCTTTTGCTTTAGCGACTCTAGATAAGCTTTGTAGTTCCTCTTCCAGTGTCCTTCCTTGTTACAATGGAAGCATATCCCTTTTAATGCTGTCTCCTTCACCTTCTTCTTGGCTACACCTCTTACTGGCTTCTTAGACTTCTTCTTCTTCTTTTGGTTCTTCTTGCGAGAAACAGGAGGAGAGTCCACCAGCATCACAACCTTGTTGTCTTTCTTGATAGTTTGCTTAGCTATTTTGAGTAGATTAATAAGCTCAGGTATCGATGTGGATATTTGGTTCATACATCTTCAACGCATATTGCACTGGAGATGATCCCTTAGCCATTTTAGAGCAAAAATGCAACCTTGAGGTCTCGAACGTTTCAGACCGAGCTTACTCATCAAACAGTTCCCTTAGATGGTAGACTATGGTATGAGCATCCATAGCCTTATGCTGCTTTTGTAGTTCTGCTGACATGGAGGCCATCATTATACAGCTAGCCAACTCATTATCATCCAATAACTTCTTATATGCTCTCTAATCGTCATCAGATGCATCGGCAGCGGGGGATCGAGAAGTGGTTCATCTAGGACATCTTTTTTTTTTCAAATTTGAGAACAATTCTCAAATTCTGTAGCCAATCTAAAAAGTTAGGTCGCATGAGTTTGTTGGAGTCTAATAGAGAGCATATGTTCACACTAGATGAAGAAATTGCGGTGATTCAATAACCTAGAAAAGTGAGAGAAAGTTTTAGAATGTACACTAATGCATATCGGTAAGGACTTTAATAACATGCATTATGGGTCCCATTATTCTTATTCAAATCCATATCCCTCACTATGAATTTGAGAAAACTTATAGTTTTCTTAATGGGTCGATATCCGATATCACTAAGAATGACCTTAGGTTTGCCTAGCAAGCCACCTTAGGTCAATCGGTAGGTATCATTTATACCAATTGCATTCAGTTATACAACTATTGACTTGTGCCATCAACTGTTGATTTAACACACTCATTCGGTTATCA
>JANZXP010015197.1:0-13821 GCA_027576715.1 Erythroxylum flavicans
GCTCTATACATACCATCATATATATACCCCAAAGATGGCTTCTCATCTGAGTCAACAATCCTCAACAGCCTTATAAGTGGAGCCATAATCTTTACAATGATCAAGCAAGCATCCCAAAATTTATTATCTAGAATAACATCACAAACTTTTTTTTCCTTTTTCACTCTTTGATAATTTATGACTTGAAAAGTGTTTACTTATCACTAAATTTTGAAGTAATTGCTTATATACATAAACACTTTTCAAAGTAATAAATGTAGTTGCAAACCTGGTAGCAATGGGAACGCACGATCTTAACCCAATCTTCTTGCTTTCTTATCCAAGACAAAAATGTGACATGATTATACACAAAATTATGATCTTGGATGCACGTGAAGCAAGACTAGAAATATGGTCCATACCTTCAATATCTTTTAAAATAAGATTTATACAATGAGTAGCACATGGAAACCAATAAATATGCTTATATTTTGATTGTAATAAGTACCCAGTTGATACATAATTAGCTGCATTATCTGTAACAAAATGCACAATATTCTTTGATCCAACCTACTCGATAATTTCATAGAATAATTCAGATAAAGCATTAGCACTTTTTACCATGTCAGAATTATCAACAAACTTGAAAAAAGTTATTCCAATATTATAAAAAAACAAGAAATTAATCAAGATTCTTTGTCTTTGATCAGTCTGCCCTCTGCCATAATAGTGCACCCTGTTGATTCCCAACTAGATTTATATGTATCCACAATTAACTATCATTCCTTTCCTAAAATCTTGAAGTAAAGACACACATAACTCATAATAAGATAGTACCTTAAATCCTGGACCTATTGTTGTTGTAGCATCAATTGCTTCTTGAAAATATAGTGAATTTAAAGTATTTAAAGGAATAAATGAATGATAGAACCATCTAGCCCATGCTCTTTTACATCCCAAAACAACATCCTTATCAACCATAAGACTTTTTAAATTAGGTTGAGAACCAAGAGTAGTTTTTGGGAGAAAAATAAGAATCTATGTCAATAGTAGCTTTTCTTTTTCCTTTATCTAATACTTGTGGTGTTTCATCATCTCCAAAAGATATATCATGAGCCTCTTTATTTTCCTTTTCTTTTTTTACTTGTTGCTGCAAATATTTTCTAATCATATCATGTACATTAAGTGGTACATTTTTGCAATAAGCAATATTACCCTTAACACTAGCAAGATGTTCTTTCATTCTAAAAATTCCTCCCCTTTAAATATTTTACCGCAAAACATACAGTTATATTTGATATTCCCACCAGATGCTTGAGAAGAAGAAAAATAATTCCATGCTGGATCGGACTTAATTACCACAAATAGAGGATGATTCCATATTCTCCATTATGATTTAATTTAAAAAGTATTAAAAAAATAATTGGGTATATTATTGTAAGGGAAAAAGTATACAACTTAAATAATTCTCATTATTAATTGTAATAAAGAAGAGCAACAGCAGCATAATGGATACGCAAAAGACCAACAGATGTTACTCACTTATTAAACTTTGCTCCATCAATTGCTCCACATTAAATAGCCTAATTGAAATATTACTAGTTTTCAATTTTGGTGCTTTAGATCAACAAATTGAATAGTTGATTTAGATCAACAAAATGAATAGTTGAAAGAGTACATATAACCCAATTATCAAAACCAAAAATTGATATGAAATAGAGTTCTAAATATTACAAAAATTGATATGAAATATAGTTCTAAATGTTACATAAATTGATATGAAATAGAGTTCTAACCAACTGAGCTACTTCAACTACCTTACTACGACATTTTTATTAATTAATAATATAGAAATATATTGATGCTATTACATCACTCTACATCTTATGCCTCATTGTTGCGTAATATTCAACAAAAGTGGAAAAATCGAGGAAAGAATACATAAAAAAACATCAATTGAAGTATGTAAGTTCTAAATCATCTTTGAATTAAACACGCTACATATTTATCGGCGGCTAAACTATTACATGACTAGCTAAAATCACATAACGGGACCAAAAGTTACATTGTGTATACAAAAGTAAGCTGATGCTAGTTTTGACAATAAAATCAAACAAAGTTCTTCACTGGAACTTATGGAACTTTGATTTCTTCTCTATAGATAGACAACAAGAACATTATAAAGTTGAATTTATACTTGAATCTCTTCACTCTTCATTCCCTTTAAGAATGTTGTATCTACAGAGAGGATATGTAGCATTCGTCTTAAGCCATTTCATAATGCACGTGGAATGAAAATGGTGGTTGTAAGGAAGTGTGTGAATTGCTTAACTTATAACAAAACTCCCACCAAATTAAACCTAACCTAACGTGGTTCTTTATTAGTTATTATCTAACAACTTCCTACTTGAAATATGTAGAATTCAATTATAAATCAATAAAAGAACAAGTAAGCGGATTTGATTCTTTCATCTAGTTAAGCAATTAAAATTGAATTGAAGTCTATCATTCTAATTATAGAATCAACAAATTTATTTTTAACATAACTAAAACACCCTTATTCCATGTCTTTCTTTTATCCCTACCTCTATTCTTTTTCTTTTTCTCCAATCGCAAAATAACTTTCTTTTCTTCCTCTAACTTTACTCTTTTCCTTATCTCAAAATTGTATTTTTCATCATCTTTGTGTCTATCTTTTTTCCTTTACTTCTACATCTATTTTTTCTTCTTCTAATTCACTGTGTATATATTGGAAATAATCAATTAACAATCTTATCTCAAATATACTTCTTTATTTGTACCTCAATTATATTTCTATTTCTCAAAGTTTTATATAAAGCTTTGGGTCTATATTTCCTTTTCCTAATCTCTACCTCTATTTCTTTTCTTTTCTAATCCATCGTTAAGTGTCGTAATATCATCATTATTTCTTCTTCCAGCTACTTTAATTAGTTCATGGTCGATCACCTCCTATTAAATCTCATCTTTGTAACTACAATATATTTGTTTAATAATTTCCCATGATTCACACAATTGATTAGTTGATCGAACAATGTTATGAGTCAATTATGAAACTCAATTCTAATTCTTATCTCCTGTCAACGTACAACATCCTTATGTGGAAGTATGCATTCACTTGCCAAGTATCCACTGATTGTTTCGATAGGAATCATTTTCCCAACTCCAACACCCTCCTTTTCACTTCTTAAAATATGTACTTTGGAAGTGCACTAAGATCTGTTTCTGATGCACCTTCCTACAAATTCACAAAACAAGCATAGGATCTTCAGTTACAAACTTGAGAAATTCTAATACCAAGAGGCAATTAAAGAGATCCATTTACTAGGACTTGATCATCAATTTGAAGAAAATGCAAACCCCTTCATACCTGCCCCGCAATAGTATAAAGAATCGCTATAATGCACGGTAAGTAGCAACAAAGTGCAATCCCAATCAGATATGCCAAAACAACAAAAAAGATTACAAATAACATATCACACGCCAGAAATACCACACATAATATTTTTAAACTTGTGGCACATCTTACCAAAAACATTTCAAAGAGGAATATAAGAACTCAAAAAATAATGATCTTGAATCTTTTTTGTTGGGCTACAAAACTAATCAAACAATAAAACATTATAGGGCTCTGTATGAGAAAGAAGAATGACCTAAAGGAGGTGTGACTCGGACCTAAAAGAGGTATTTTTGCTTGAGTTGCATGAGAGACTGGGTCGGGCGGGTCGGGGAAGGTGAGTTTTGAAATTAGGAGGAGGCCGTACTCTAAAGGTTCGTGCTGCAGGTGGATTAGAGAGCTAGGAATGGGTCGTTGGCTAACGTCGACGGAGGCTCGATAGATTCCGTCATGGATTTATAAAGAGAAAGTTAAATAGAGAAATGGAGAATTGTTGGGCTTTTCTTTTTCTTCTGCAGATCGAGAGAAGAGCAACGAGTGCTGCTTTGTGTGAGAAAGAGAGAGAAGCGGGGAGGGAGAGAAGAGAGGTTACTGGTGAGACAACTTTTTAGGGTATTTTTGCATCGTCTTTGTCTCGCCGAACCGGTCCATCTGGTTCGATGAAAATCGACCAGTTCTCTAACAAAATGGTCAGTTTTCATACTGATAGGTTTTTAATTAGAACCGAATAGGACTACTAATTCGTTCAAAATTTTTTCGAACAGACCGGCCAGTCCAATCCAGTTTTTAAAACCTTGTCACCAACAATTCTTGTAATAAAGTTTCTAGTCTGCCACCTAAAAGTTCGGATAAGAATTGGAGTCTTTGGAAAGTGTCGTCATAATTTCTCTAGTATAAGGATCCAATTGAAGAGCCTCCTATAAATCCGTAAAGTCTAAACAGACCGGAAGAGAAAAAGTGAGAAATTTTACATGTTGTGGATGTTGAGAAAGTGCATTTGTTCCCTTGTTTTTTTTTCCAACCTTGTAAATAATGGAAAAATAAAATGGTAACAATTTCATGAGTAGCCTTTGCTGTTTGTTGGTAGTGATACGTTGCTCTAGTAAAAATTTAAGGCTGAAATGATCTGTCTTGACACAGAAAAGTTGTCCCAAGAGGAGATGCCTCCATTTCTGTAAAGCTAGAAAAAGAGCAAGTAATTCCCGATCATATGTAGAATTTAATCGGTAAGAGAAGGAGAATCCCTTAATAAAATAGGCCACAAGATGATCGTCTTGAAGAAGTATAGCTCCAATTCCTTCAATGGAGACGACAAATTCCACTGTAAATGGTTGGCTAAAATCCAGAAGTTACAACATAGGAACCAAAATTATAAAACTTTTGAGCCGTTAGAAAGGCTTGTCAACTATTAGTGACCACTGAAATCCATTTTTCTTTGTTAGATCTGTTAATGGTCAATCAATAACACCATAATGCTACAAAAATCTACTGTAGTACCTTGTTAATTCCAAAAATCCACGTAACTCCTTCATTTTAGATGGCACAGGCCAATATTGGACTGCTTGAATCTTGTTTTAATCAACTTCAACACCTTTGAAAGATACCCTAAAAACCTTAAAGGAATATTTGGGTTTGGCTGAATTAGCACTTTAAGGCCTTAGTAAAAAGATTGTTGTCACAGAGAAGCTCGAGTGCAATTTGTATATGTTTTAGGTGTTGCTCAATTGATAGACTGTAGATCAGGATGTCGTCGAAGAAGACCAAAATAAATCTTCTTAGGTGTGGCCTGAAAAGATCGTTCATTACAGTTTGGAAGGTTGATGGGGTGTTGGTGAGGCCAAACGACATTACGATGAACTCGTTATTGCCAGAGTAAGTCCGAAAAGCTATTTTGGCAATATTAGCAGGAGTGAAACATATTTGATGATATCCCAAACGCAGAAAATGGTTGTACCATGTGACTCGTCAAGAAGCTTGTTTATATTTGTTATTGGGTACTTTTTATGTATAATAATCTCACTCAAGGATCTATAAACAATGCACATTTGCCAAGTTTCATCCTTTTTCTTAACGAAAAGAACAGGACTGGCAAAAGAGCTAGAACTGGGGTGAATAAAATCTAAGCGAAGTAATTCTGAAACTTGCCTTCCAATTTCAAAATTTTGAAAATATGGATATTAGTAAGGCCTAATGTTAGGGGATTTGGAATTTGGGATGAGAGGTATGGAATGGGTTTGTGATTGAAAGGGTGTTAAAGAATTTGGTTCCTAAAAAATAGACTCAAATTCGTGAAGCAAGGTATGAATTTCTGGATGCTGGGTATGATTAGTACCTAACTGATTAGTCTCTTTTTCCAAATATTAGTAGTGGCTTTTGATTGGGCTTTTTGAGGGACTCCTTGTAGCTTATATTTCCTTCCATTCAAATTAAGAATGAGGAACATCTCATTCCAATTAGCTTGAATAGTGTTAAGAGAAGCAAACGACTATAGATTAGTACCTCCAATTAAGAGGGGAAAATAATTTTAAATGACTTTCAATCCTGAAAATTACATCGCGACATTTCAACATATTCAATTATGGCGAAACACCTCATTATTGCCTATTTAGACTCCAAAAGAAGGAACAAATTGCACTGGGAGCTTGTGATCTTCGACGATATCTTCAGCCACGAAGTTATGCGTTGAGTTGTTGTCAACGATTATGAAAACCTTTCTGTTGTCGATAATGCCTTGGAGTTTCATGGTGGTACTAACTGACTTTCCCATAATTGCTTGTAAACTAATTTCAGCAAGGTTAGTTTATGCTACGCCTACAAGAGTGTCATCCAGGTCGGCCTTGTTAACTTTGTCATCCTCTTTATTACCGTCAGTGAACTTTAAAAAGGAAAAGAACCTGTTTTGCATTTGTGACTAGGCCCAAATGTCTCGTTACTTTGGAAACACAAACCCTTAGTAAGTCTATTTCGACACTCGACATCCCAAGGGCGAGTTGAATTTGAGTGTCAGCAATATAAAAGGACTGTGGAAGGCTGCAAGTAACTATCGGGATGTGTGTTCCAGTATTGCAATTTTCCCATGGAAGGGTCAAGAGAAGCTAGGCCAGTTGTCCCTTAGTCATACGATTTGGGCCTAATTTCGACTCAAATTCCATAGCCAAACTTATGGCTTTATATACAATACGAGACTTATGAATCCTCACATTTGCTTTGAGGTCCTCGCATAGTACATTAAGGAAAACGCCTAATAAGCAGTGGTATGGTTAGTTTGACACTTTTGTGAATCGTTTCGTGAACTCTTGACAGTACTCCTGAATGGTCTTGGTTTGGCAGATTTTATATAAATGTTCATCTTGGTTTTGAAACTCAGTTGAATCGTAATTTTCTTGCAATGCCTTAACAAGTTCGTCCCAATAGGCGAAAGTTCATCCCAATAGACGAGGGTTCGTTCATTGTTTAACTATGAAAAAAGTCCAATGCGTCTCTTTCGTGTGTGGATGTAAAAATGGACTCCTTTGCCACCACGAACTATCAACATCTTCGGCTTTGGCTTCTAACCAGACCGATTGTTGTGGTTCTGGAGAGCTAGAGGGTAACCCCTTTGCCTTGTCTTTGTAGGTTGCTGCTGGAACATAATTGGCTAGTGTCGCTCCACTGCTAGTAGCCTTAAGTGTTGCCACTGTCTCTTGTTAGTGTATCCATGGCATCAAGCTGGGATGCAATTGAAGTAAGTTATATCACTATAGGGTCTGCATTTGGTGACGGGGTTCATGGGGTTGTGTTTTGTGGATTAGGAGGAGGCTTGGTGTGGGGGGTTTTGTGTTTCGGTTTAGGGGTGGAAGTACTTGTGGAAACCAACCTGGATCGAGCGGTATAGAACAGAATGGAATAAAGGTATAGAGCAAAATATAAATGTTTATTAGCTACAAAAAGTGGAAGAATCTTGACATAATTACAACCAATAAAACCAATCCAATTTGAGAGGACAAATCTCCAACTTGAAATTCAAATGACAATACAAGATGCGTCTAACTAAACAATTCCTATGATATTTATAGTAAATATCCTAGAGTATTATTTGCTAAGAATCATAATTAAACAATTCCTATGATATTTATAGTAGATATCCCAGAGTATTATTTGTTAACAAACATAACTAAGTGTCTAGAAACTAGGAGATAAAGGATGAAATGGTAAAGTTGGAGTTATGAAGAATGTGCAGGAAATCACTCAGCCACATAGAGATCGTGTAGACCTAACATCTGGTAAAACTGGAATTAGTCTCCTGCCATTTGCTCCTTGTCACGTTCTCTCTATTTTTTCCTCGAATAGGTACGCAAGGGTGGAATTATATCAATATTCTACCTTCGGCTTTAACCCTTTCAAGAACATACTCACTAAATAAGGCTTAGACATCACTAGCTTTTGAGATAACATATCAAACTCAGTGCAATATTCTTTCGTAGATCCCTTCTACCTCAATTCTTTCAACTCTCCCATCGAGTCCTTAAAAACTGCTTCTCTAAACCTTTGTTCTAATGCCAAAAGGTATTCACCCCAACTACGAGGATTTCTAGTTAGCTTGTTCCTCATATACAATTCATGCCAAGCCAATTCCTTACCTTTCAAATACATCGTAGACGTACTCACCTTCAATTCTGTAAGAGATCGACATATCCAACGTAAAAAAATGCTCACATTTAAATGCCCAAGCTCCCAATTTTTTTCGTTTAATACTAGTAACTCGATCTTGCTACACCGTTTAGGAACTGGTGTCCCCCATGGCAACCATCACTGTTTCCATTTTCTGTAACTCTCTAATTAGTACTTCTGTATACACCATGATTGACGTGCTCCTTTTGGTACAACTGAGCAGTCCACTCCTTTAACTCTTATATGCTTGGTTCATGCCTTACTTCTAATTCTTGCATCAGACTTTGTAAGCCTTCTGCCACACATCTCCATTCTTGTTCACGGGTGCCTTTCGACATTTACAACGTCAACAGTGGTCCAGAATCAAGCTCTTATACCAATTTTGTTATAGATAATTATTGAATATCTAATTTAAGAATTTAGGGATTGCAAATATCCAAGAAAGAGATAATGAAAGAAGAGATGAAGAGAAGAAGATTTAGAGAGAGAAAATCATTATCTATTATTCGTTAAACGTTTCCTTTCCACACCAACGGTTATAATAACGACTATAATAATCATTGGTGATGGTAGCCAATTACAACGCAACACGCATATTATTTACACGACATTGTTCTCCTTATTAGCCTATATACAATACTACATTATTTACACTCAACTACTTACATTTCGCTCTTCATCTCACACACCACTACCACTGGAACACCCAAATAACTTTTCTACTTCTATGTTTACCTTTGGGTTATTTCCTAATGATGGTTCAACATTTAGTACCATAATTGGTTCTTTATTTGGGCAAAAGAGTGACCAGCCTAGTTTTGGTTTCAGTCTATCAAACAATGGAATTTCTTCACATAAATAAGTTCAATTGCTATCATCCTTGAAGCTAACGCCCAAAAAGGAGTCCACAAATGAAGGGGAAGAGGGCGGCTCAAATAATAAAAAACTGAAAAGGAATATGTATCCAAATGCACTAAAGAAGGCAATGAAAAAACAAAGATAGGGGAGGGGCAATGTTCAGTTAAATTAGGGAATTTAGATAAAATTTAACTAAACTAGTTAACATACAGAATACTTAAACTAATTTAAAATATTAATAATTTTAAAATAAGTTACTAGTGTCCTAATGGTGGGACTCACTAATGGATTTTAAAAAATAATAAAAAATGTCACATCATCTAAAAACGTTAAAGTTGAAATTAAATGATTTGAAACATTAATATTTAAGTTATATTATGGTAAAAAACAATATAGCTCAATTTGCACTTTTAGCCAATTGTATTTTAGTAAAAATATTGAGTTTCAAAATACACTTTTGAAAATTGATTATTTTTTATGTATCGAAATAGAGGATTCCAATATTTAGAGTCAAAAAGAATATTTACAAGAGAGTTTTTAAATTAAAAGAGATATTTATACATCAATATTTTTAACCTTGAATTTCTTTGATTCTTATCTAGATAAAAAGTTTCACTATTTAATAATGTCTCTTTAAAATGAAAATGGAATTTATCTATCTTTTTTTTATTTAAACTCAATAGGTAATACATATTAATATTTAATAATAATGAATGAGAGAGGGGAGGGATTGGCAAAAGAGTTTAGACACTAAAAAAATAAAAGAGTTTATACTAATTTTATATCATTATGATTTTTGAGATAAATGTTATATTTAAATGCAAATTTAAGGGGATTAAATTGTCATTATATAAAATTAAAGAACTATTTTATAATTTTTTAAATTTATTTAAAACAGTGCATGATATTAATTGGTATCAGTATTCTATCAACTAAACATACTAAATTCAATATGGTATTTACATCTTTAATATAATATCTTAGATTCATGAAATTTGGTATAAATATTTATCTCAATATAGATAATATTATGTTAAATATTTAAATAATGGAAAAACTTCTCGAACAATGAACCAATATAAAAGGATGTAAGGATTTTATTATATTTGTTTTCTCAAGAAAATTTTCTACTAGTTATCGGACATATTCTTAAAAAAAAATAGAAAATTGTGGTTTTAAGAAAATGAAGGAAAATAGAAGTAAAAATAAAAAATAAAGTTTGATAAATATAATATCGACAAAATTATTCTAATGATGATAAAATTATTCTTGCAAACTAAAATATATTCTAAAATGTTTCATTAAAATAAAAATGATCATGTTTTTTATTTACAAGTAATGAATAGTTGAATGGGCAAGTTTATTATCACATGTGCAACTAAAATAGAATTTGGAAGAAGTTTAAATATGTCTTTATATAGTACTAATATTGAGATTCTTGCATTTAAACTCCAATTTATGAGGAAGTACCATACATTTAATATTATTATAGACATAAGAAATATCATATATTAGAATAGTTTAGTAATCTTATTTCGAATATTAATGTCAATTGGTAGTTACCATTATTACTAATGGCTCATCCCCTGCATAGTTGTATACTCTTTTCTTTATTTAGTGGATATAATTTATAGAAGTTCGGATCCTGTGTTTCAATAAATATGTTCCAACCCTGTTCTACCACAATACAACGACATTTTAATAAAACCAAACTTTTTCATTTAAACATGGTGTTGGCTTTGCTCTCGCCTAAGCCAGGTCGATGTATTCTCTTTCCTTTGCTTTTTTTCTTCCAACCTTTATTTCCCCTTCTCAATCCTTAATTTTCTTTGATCTGGGACTAGAGAGAAACATGAAGAAAAGAAAGGCTGGTTATTTTGAGTTCCTCCCCACGTCGATTTAAAAATATCGAATCATTCTCCATGTTATTCCTTTTCTTTGTTATGATCTTCTCTTTTTTTCTAAAAATTTTCATCGGAGAAGATGAATGGGATTCTTCAATTCAATTAAAAGACGGAAAAAATGGAAAAAGATTAAAATTTTCAAACAAAGATTGTAGATTTTAGGGGGAGGAAATGGAGATTTCCATTAGATGGGATGATGATGAAGAAATTTGTAAAAGATCTATGTGTTGGTATCCTGGTATCTTGTAAATGAAGATGAAAAAACTTAGTTGTATAAAATTCACCACCTTTTATCGTGTTTAATTTTTGTTGATATTTTACAGGGCTTGTTTACAGAAATCTATGTCCCTGTCATTGTAGGTTTGTACACATTGCTCTATTTTTCTTTCATTCTTTGATTTCAAAATTGTGATTAATTTTAGATGGTGTTTTGGGAAGTTAGTTTTGCAAGTTATATATAAAAATTAAATTTTGATTGAATCTTGAAGCAATAGTTTGAGGATTTCAAAGTGATTTTGATTGGTGAGCAATCAGGCTATGTGTCTACTTCCTCTCCTTCCTTTAATGTTCTTATTTTTCAAACAAATGAAAGAAAAAATAGATTGCACTTCACTCCTTTTAGATTATGAGAAGATTGCTCGATGCCATTCTCTAAAGTGAAGGTATACGCACTATGAAGCCATTTTGGTGCCCACAAATCCCCAAATCAGAGATGGGCACAAGAATTTAATAATTTCCTATGCAGTTTCCATAATTTCTTACCCCTAATTACTCCAACTACAAGCCCATGAGTTGGAAATGCAAATGTGGAGACCTTGTTTTCAACCCATGATCATTTCTTTTCTTTTTGTCTTATATTTTTCTGCCAAAGTTCTAATTAGTTCTTGGAAATCATGTGCATGAATGAATAGTTTCAGTTTTTATAACCATCTCTGGCCCTGCTTCTTATTCTTCTGACTTAATCAATTCTAGATGGTACTAGGACATTTTGTTTAAGGGATTTTTACAACATAGGATTTCTACAGAATCTCATAATAAAAAACTATTATGTTAGTGAAAATTTGGGCCTTTGCTTGAGCATTCATTTCTTATGTATCTTCCCTATTATTATGTTAAATAAGATGAGAATTGTATGAATTTTCTAAGTGTATGTTGGCCTAGTAATTTTCATTTTTTACTTGAAAAATTGTGCCAAATTGCCTTATGTAGTTTTAAGATATTGACTTTTTCCATTTGTTTGATGTTTAGGAACAAAACAATAATATGAGCTTAAAAAACAATAATTATGTCTTCACTTAATATTGCCTTTCTAGCATGAGTTGAAGTCTAGTTATTTAAGATGAATGTATGCATATAGACTTGTTATTTATTGTAATCCAAGATATGCATAACTTTTTGGATGCTAGAAACATATGGTTGTTTAATACATAGGAAGTAAAACTTTCTGGATGGGTTTTGCTCAAGAAGAGTATTCATGTTTTTTGTCCTTCTTCTTGATGAAGGTGCTTGTCTTTCTAGAGGCAACTGGTTCAACTTCTTGCTTCTCTTTGCTCTCCTTAGCGCATATTCATGAAAAGTTAGAGTTAAAGCCAATACTTGTATTAGAATTTTCTAGCTTATGAACCCAAAGATCCTTTGTGTCGATTATAATTGTAAACTGTGATTTATTCTTAAAACTGACTAGTGTTGATTTGCTTTTAAGAATGTTACTTTCAAGATTGTAACCTATGAAGACACATCTATATACAAGAAGAAGTTTTTTCCATTCCACCATGAGTTTCTCACGACTTCATTTACATTATGGTTTCATTTACATTTTCACTTTTGCTAATATTTCCCCCCACAATGTCATCCGCGAAAAAGTTAGATGTTTGATGTTCATTTTTTTTGTCCATTGTCAAAAGTTTCATGACAATCTCAAGAATTAAACATTTCGCACTTTAGCACAAGAAAATTTTTTAACATAAGGATTCATCATTTATAGAAAATATATAATAATGAGTATATAAAAATTACACAATAATGAGAGTATAAGAAAGAAATTGCCAATTTTCAGTAGGAAACAAAACATGTACCTCGTCGATAAAGATGCATACTTTAATTTAAACAGTCTATTTTCTTTTCACTTTGTATTTACAAAACATGCCTCCTAGATATGGAACTCGATAATCTCATGTCTCAACAAAACCACCTATATTAGCACTATCATAGTTAATAGTACTGTTTTGTCGTAAGTTATTTATCAGCACTTCGCTCACACCATATGGTTGTTGTGCCTAAGAATCATAAAAAACATTATCATTAGTAAATTGTGAATAAGTTACTAAACAAAATGTTGTTATTAATAGTATTCTAGCAAAAGATAAATATCAATTGGGAGTTGATCATGTCCATAGAAAATAGAACACCTTCAATATAATTTGTTTGACTTGAATTGGCAGAGACAACCTATCATCAAAAAAGTTAAAGAGTATATAATTAAAATATTGTTAAAACATTGAATATTTTATATTAAAAAGTAAACATGTAACTGGAGAAAGTATTTAGACAAATAATATAGTTGGTGAATTTGAACCATCTTTTAGTTATCAATACAAATCTCAGTTCCTTCCATTTGATTTGCATACTAAAAAAACAAAGAAAAAATTAATGAGAAATTAAATAACACATGACTGTTGTAGTTTAAAATACTAATCAAACCTTAACTTTATTGTCTCTTTGATAGGGAATTATATATTGACTTGATGTAGTTTGAAAGTTTTCTCTCGTACCTTGTCTCACCCAAAAAAAAAAGAAAAAAAAATAGCATTATATAAGGGACATAAAATTCAAGAATATAAAATTTCTTTTAATGACAATTTAAGATTAGATGGTAATGTTGGTGCTGAGGCTGTGACATTTGTTAGGGCAATTTGAATGTTTTTTGTTGTATCCTATCTCACATATAAAATAGAAAAAAGTTAATATCATTATGTAAGGGACATGGAATTCAAGAATTAAAAAATTTGCAAATAA
>JANZXP010015217.1:0-13820 GCA_027576715.1 Erythroxylum flavicans
TTCTTTCTGGTTAACTTCTATTTTTTGTATTACATTTATTAAATGTTTTTTGTATAAGATTATTTATATGATTTTCTAATTGATTTTGTTTATCTAATAATTCATATACTTATTTTGTAATACTCATAACATATTCTTATCATGAGTAGATAATTCATGAAGTTTAGTTTTAATAGTGCTAATGTCTTTTCCAATATTTTGTTCTTTAGTTTTTTGTTCAGATTGATGATTTAATTGAGGGTCGGTAATAGGTATATCTTTATTTATTCCTGGTTCAGTAAATCCAATTGGTCTGGTTAATCTTACTTATGGTGATTTGAATAATGGAATGGAAGATTTTTGATAAGTATCTAAAGATAATCTTGATGTTGTATACGGTATAGGATATTTTACTTTCAAGTAATTCTCTTAATGAAGTATTTAAATTAATTCCAATTTTGGCTACATCGTTATATAATTGATCCATATAGATTCTATCTGTATTTTTTAATTCAATACTATGATGGGAATTGGTTAAAGCATAACTAACTTGATAAGTAATGGAGAATGGATACTGACCTATAGTCATTAAATTATCTCTATAAAATTTATATGCTATAGTAATTGTTTCATCTAATTTATGGGATTGTAATATTCCTAATTTAAGTCTAATATTGAATTTAATTTTTCCATAAGCGAGATTGCCATTTATTATTCCTATAATTTGTTCTTTTAATTCTGTTAAACGTTCGTCTAAAATAGCTAATCGTATAGGTGAATCAATTCCTTCTTGAAATGTTGATTTTAATAAAATTTGAATAGTAGATAAATGTATATAACCTATTTTATTGTGTTTATTTTCAGGGATTTTCTATAATTGTTTATAAATTTGTTCTTGATTAATTAATGGTAATATAATATGTCCATTACACTAATCTATACAAATAGGTGTTTTATCAATTCATTTTCCATAATAAAGAATATTTTGTCTATTTATTAAATTATGAAAATGTTGATACTTAATATCTTGTCCTGATTTTAAGTTTAATTGTGCTTTGGTGATTTATTTTTTTTCTTTAGATAAAAGAGTAGTGAGATGAAATATTCCGGCTGATTCTATTAGTTCTAAATTATCTAGATCTAATATATTTTGATTTTCTATTTCATTGTGCTTTTCTATTTCACTATTTTCTATGATCTCTGACATACTGACTGATGATCATGAAATTGAGTGACTATAAAAGTGAGTTCTTGTTGATAAAAATTATATTGACTTTGAGCTAGATCTAAAGAATCTTTTATTAGTTTAATGCCATTAGGATTGCTAATTGTAAATTGTAGATAATTGTATCGATTTGTATAATATTCTACTTCAATTTGATATTCATTAAGTCTATTTTGAATATATTCTATATGTTCTTCAAATTGAGAACAAAAGCGACAAATATTTTTCATTGTGAAAATAATATACAATTTTTATATGTGCTTTGATTTTGCTTTAGCTCTTGCTGTTTCTAAGCTTGGATCTAGATGTGCTTGTTGAGAGTGGGTGCCAAAGTGTATATGTAATTGGAATAGTTCTTGTTTTTCTTAATCATAAAGTTTAGTATAGGTTGTAATGTGTTCTGTACAAACTTGTAATTCGTCATTTAGTTGGGTGGAAGATGGTTGGATTAAGGATGGATCTTGAAGATGAAGAAAATAAAAGATGTGGTATTTCGAAATAAGTTGTTGATATTGGTTTCTAAAGAAAGAAATCAATTGTTCACTAAGATTGACTTTGTCTTGTGTAAGTTGAATACTTGATAGTAATGCTGTATAAATCCTACAATTTGGATTAGTCATGGTTCTTGAAAAAATTAAAATAAATTTTTATAATCGATATTAGGATAGAAATTTTTTTCAAATAGATACTATTGTAAGATAGGTATAAAGCCATAGCTTTTGAAATTATTAAAGAAATCAATAATATCAATTGGATTTAAACAGATAAAACTAATTAACAACATGAATAAACATGGTTGAATATAAACAATAAGTATGAGTAATAAATGAATATAAGCAATAAGTGTGAATAATATATGCATGATATGGATAAGTATTAAGTGATGAAAGAAAACTCTTAACTCTAACCTATATATCTCATTTCCATTTGACGCCAATCCTTAGGCTAAGATGGAAGAGAGAAGTTATAGGGAAAGAAGTAAGATATTCTATTTCATGGTTTCGGCAAGTGCCGAAGGTTACATTATATAGGAAAAGTTAAAAAGAAAAAGACAAGTGACTAGACATTTGGCAAAAAAAGAATAAAGTAAAGAAGAAGAAAGCTAAAAGCTTAAAGTAAAAGCTAGAGATAAAAAGCAAAAGCTTAAAGGAAAAGCAAAAAGTAAAAGATAAAAGTGGTTGGACAGTTGTCGTTGTTGGCCACCTACTAATAATTACATATGGCCAAAAGTACTAATAATTACGTATGGCCAAAATAACACTGTAGCTACTTTACACGTTGTCTTCAATAATTACTTCATCTGTACTGCTATTGTCGTCTTTTGATGCTGATGTGGAAGGGCATAAAGAACATTGATGTGTAGGATAATTTCGTAATTGCTGGTAGATTGAATTCTTCCAATCAATTGATAGTTCTTCGAAGATACCTGCTGTATGTGCAAATTGTGCCTCCATTTGTTTAATGAGCTACAGAGATTCAATTGCTATAGGGTGTCTATAATTTGAGGTCATGAGTAATTGCATTCCTCGATAATTTAGCTTAATGGGTGACTCCTTGGTAATTTTTAGACATTGATTTTATACTCCTTCAATACAGTGGAGGTTAAAGTGAATAATCAAATCCCATGATACTTCATGTCGAGGTGGCTCATTAATTGGTGGATAGAGTCCATTGCTAATACCAATTTGGATATAAGCAATCTTTGGAATCTGTAGGGTAGACTCTTGAATATTTTTTGCTTTAGTAAAAATGGTGTAAGTACTGAATACTTTGAGAAAGATTTCTCTGTCCTTGGCAAATCTATCTTCGTAATTTTTTTACTGCTTGGATAAAACCAATAGGGAAGGCGACTAGGCTGTGTAAATTAGAGAGATAGATAGTGTCATCAAGTCCACTTTGAAAAAAGAGGTAGGTAGTTAATGGTTCTGCTTCAGGTAAGATAATTACTTTAGGGACATATTTGCCTCGATTTTGTAGGTAATATTAGAATTGTTTTTGTGCATCAATCCACTCGTTGAGTGATTGAAAGCATTCGTAAAACATATCTGGAGTGATCTTTTTCATTTCGTCCTTGACTGTCCGAGTGGGAATAGAATTAATTCTTTCCATATTGATGGGCACTCCTAATGATTTCATTTTAGGTTCAACAAATGGTTTTTCTAGGACTTGTTTATATTGTGGCTTAAGAACTGGGTTCTGAAATTCCTTGAAGGCTTTTTCGGCTTCGGTTTTAGTGGTGTAGGCTTTATGAATAATGGATGGTTTTCCTGTGATTTAAAAAGGCTTTATGTCATTCATCATATAGACCGGCCATAAGTCCATTAAAAATGTCATAGGATTTATTTTCTTTGTGATCGTCTTGCTTTTGGGCTATTACTAGTTCAGACTGGGTAATGAAAGGATTTGATTTAATGGTGTTGGATGTCTGTACAAATGTTTGAGGAGTAATTAACTGAATAGGCTAAGTAGTGGGAGGTAGTTATTTTTCTAATAGCTGAATAGTATAACGAAGTTGATTTATATCCTTCGTAACAATGCTTACTTGATATTGTAAATCCAACAATTTTGCTTCCTTTTTATTTAATGAATCCTTCAAGCTAGCTATAGCTGCTTCCATTCTCTTGTCAATATATCTGCAAGAATGTTCACAGAGGATGATATATATTGGATATGAAATGAATACTGATTTAATTCCAACTGCCATCTAATCAAACGGCCTTGATTACAATTTGTTTTTATTTGATATTTTTTAAAATTGCATAAATATTTGGAATCAGTCTGAATGTAAAACTTGACTGGTAATAAATCCACTTTCCATTTTCTTAATGTTTTGATACATGCTAGTGTTTCCTTTTCATGAATTGGATACTTGAGTTCAGTGGCATTGAAAGTGCCATTTATATACTTTCATAGTAAATACTTCTTTTGAGTAGGTGGTTTTTCCCAGAGGCAACCTGCCTATATATCCATGCTGGTATCAATTTGTACCAGTAATGTATCCTTCGTATCATAATTATATAAAATTGGTAATGTACTACAAAGTAACTTTAAACGTTGAACATTTTTGTATCCTCCTATGTCCAAGACCATCGTGTTTTCGTACTACATTTTAATTGTAATTGTTTTCGTTCTTTTGCTAAATCTTTAAGAAATCTTTGATCAGATATATAATCTAATAAGCCTAACAATTTTTGAACTTCAGTTACATTTTTACATATATCAGGAAATGTTTAAATTCTTTGAAGAATATTTGGCTGTAATTGTGAAAATCCTTTTGAAATTTGAATTCCTAAATATTCAATATTTTGTTTTACTAATTTAATTTTCTTCTTACTTAGGATTAGTCCTTTTTGTTGACATCTATGTAAAACATAATTTACTTTTTGTAAATGATCTTCTTTATCCTTATTAGAAAAAATGATAATATCATTTATGTATGCTAAAGAGAATGCTTCTAATCCTTCTAGATTCTTATCCATGAATCGTTGATAAATTCCAAGGGCTTGCTTTAAACCGAATGGTAATACATTCCACTGATAGTGTTTCTGTGGGGGACATGTAAATGCTGTTAAAGGTTTTGTGTTATCGTGTAATCTAAGTTGCTAATATCCTGATTTTGCATCTAAAGTAGTAAATCATTGATGTCCTTTTATTTTATTTAAAATATAATCTTTACGTGGTATTTTATATGCATCTCCTTTAGTTGCATCATTTAGTTTTTTATAGTTAATAACCATACATCTTTTTCCTATTTTTTGTTCAGAATGACTATCTACGTAGAAGGCTGGGGCTGAGTGCTTACTTGTACTTGGTGAAATCAACTGTTTTTGTAATAATTCTTGACATTTAGTGATAAATTCTTGCACATCTTTTGGTATATAAGGAATATTATTTCTAATATTAATTTCTTGGGTTGGATCTTTTAATTTTATTTCGACTAATTGATTATTGGTGTTTTTTATTGGATCTAATGGATTTTCACTACAAACATGTTCTATTAATGTTTCAATTTCTGATTGTAGAGAGATATTGTTGAGAAGATAGAATTGTAAATAATTTAAATTTTTAGTTACTTGTTTTAATTTTTGATAATATGTGTTATGATAAATTGGTATTTTTAAAATTACTGATCTTTGATTTAGGGATTTTATAATAGGAGTTCTTAATGTTATATAATGTAAATATTGACAAAAGGGGTTATATAATTTAAGAAAATTGTTTCCTAAAATTATAGGTAGTCCTGATTCTTGTAAATAAATAGAAGGTACTATAAATGTATAATTTTCAATAATAAGATTATTATAATAACTTACATACCAAATTGCTTTTATACTTCCATCTACAATTTTTATTTGAAGTGGTTTTTGTAATTTTTCCAATTATTTAATAATGATTTAGGAGCTATACATATTATGGCTCCTGTGTCTATCTATATATGCATTAACCTTCCTATTCTGTATCTGTATCAGAATAAATGTTGTATTGGGATTCGTCTGTTGATTCTGATTTTTGTGATTGAGATTCATAATAGTATAAAGTATTAATAGTGGAATTAGTTTCATAATCGGATTCTATTGGTTCTAATTTATATTGATATGTTGAATCTAAAATATTAAATTTTTCGTTGTATTTAGTAGTTGTTCTTTGTTTTCTTTTAGGGCATTCATTTGCATAATGACCTTCTTCTTTGCATAACCAACATCTACATTGTTTCTTATTTAGTGGACAATATTTTTGTTTAGGTTTGAATTGTCTATATGATTTTTTTCTAAAGAATTTTTTATATGGTCTAAATTGTTTTTTATAAAATTGTCGTTTTGGTTTTTTTTTCCATTTATATTGTTTATATCTAGATTTTCTAAATTTTTTATATTTAGTAGAGAGAAAATTACATCCAAATTGTGGTGGTACTTTTGAGTATTTAGAATAGCATAATTGTGTATCTGTATGTCTTAATTTCTTATATAATTTATTTTCTAAACATTTATGAGCTAGTACTTCCTTTGTGACTGTAATGGCTCCACCTAAATTATATGCAACTAAATTATCAGCTTGTTTTTTCATGAATGTTTCTTCTATTGTCTTGTTAATTTTTGGATAAATATTTAAATATACATTTGTTGTTCAGGTCGGGTTTTTATAATAGTATTTTTAGAATTCACAAATATATTGCTCTAAATAACAAATATCACATATGCTCATATTATTTAAATGCCAAAGTGCAGTTTGTCTTTCTTGGTTTTCTATTTCTTGTTTATAGGATGCTATATCTTTACCAATAAATTCTTTATATATTTAATTGAAAATGATTTGAAATGCTTTGACTGGTTCGAGAGCATTTAAAAATTCAGTAATTCGATTTAAGATCAATACCAAGTCTTATATAAACGAATATCAAATTAATGAACGATGCTTTTCGCTTTATTAATCAAAATAAAGTTTGTAAAAAAGTGCTAAAGGTGATTACCTTTAGAGCACTACTCTAACAAGAGAGGTGCTCTCATATGTTTTAGGAAGCTCAATTGATATCTAGGCCATGTTGCGACATTGGTGGGTTTTATCACTATAATCATAAATGTTGGACACCAATATATATATAGGAGAAACCGAGTATGTATAACCAACCTTAAGGTGCACTATACGAGAGCAACTATAATTCATAATGGAGCAACTCTTACGCCTATAGATGAAACGATTAAACTCCAAATAAATACTTACATCACTAAACATCTCCAATTAATGAGCCAAATCTGGAAGGTGTGACGGCTAACTTTATTTAAGAATCAATCATCAGACATTAGGAAGTAGACGCTCCTATACAAAACCTAGTGAATCGGATGGATTAGATGGAAGAGATATTATTTGAAGAGATCCAGGGCAGTTTGCCTAATTTTACTGAAACAAACCCTTTAAAATGTGAAATGGCAATCACCCTTAGTAGCAAAAAAGAGTTCTCAGTAGAAGAGGAGGAGGAAAAGGAAGAGGAAGCAAATATTAGACATGAATTAATGGAATATCTTACTAAACTTAAAACTACCTGATGCAAATTAAAAGAAATAGTTTCTTCACTTGAATGTCTTGAGCATGACACAAAATATTATTTAAACTTATTAACACAACAGAGTGAAGAAAAGATGAAGGTTAGCCTTACAGATGAAGAAGCGTTCCAAGAAAATAAGGAGTTAACTGCTGCTATTGTAAAGAAGGATGACAATATGACAAAGGCAGCAGATGTAGAAGAAGAATAAGTCTCCATCCAAGAAGAGGAAGTAGAGGATTTGTAGGAGACAATTAAAGAAGATTATCCAGAAACCTCTGTCCAAAGGGAAGAAGAAGAGTGGCCAGAAGTGGTTGAAGAAGAATTAGCGGAAGAACCAAGTAAGGAAACTACTAATGAGGTGTTGGTAGTGACCTTAAATATGGAGAGTTCACACGTCCTCAAAGACAAACTATTTGAGTTAGCCAATGATTCAGGGAGTTTCATTATCCCTCATTTATTAACAATTTGTCATTCAAAAGGACATTACTATAGTTAACTGGTTTTACTAACTTAATACATCATGTCCTTTTAATCATCCTATAACATGTGGCTTGTTTATAGGATATGAAGCTGCTTTGCAGAGAAAAGGATGGAAAAAAGTCGCTGATTATTGATCCAAGATGAAGTTGAGCATAAAGGTTATGTCTATCTACCGACATCAAAGAAGCGCTATTAGGAGGCAACCCATAAATTAGGATAAGTTTCAGTTTAATTTGATTTTGATTCTATTTCATGTGTTAGTACAGGATTTTATTTCATGTTATTTTTATGTTATCTTTATTACTTTTGTTCTTTTAATCCTTTTTTTTCATATTTTGCAAGGATGTAGTTTACTATTGAACGGATCTAAAATCAAGAAATCACCACAATTAGGAAAGTACTAAAAAACCGTCTCACTTTTATCTACACTTGTATTGTGTACATTAGGAACAATGTACAACTTTAAGTATAGGGATGGGTTTAATGAATTTTTAATGCTTTTTAAAAATTTATTATAATTTTGATTATAAATTCTTTCACTGATATTATGAATTGATTGAAAGTTGTTCATTATTACTATATTGCATTGTTTAACATTGATTAAATTAGTATGTTAAAGGATGATGGTTATAATAAAATTAGTTTTCTAAGGAATTGTTTTGTAATCATTGAGATGATCAAGTTGAATGATATTGCATATTATTTACACATATAATACCCATTTTTTGTAAGCTTTTGAACTTAAAGAACAAATTTGAAAATTTTGAAGCTCTTATTATTGTTTCATGTGTGTGATATCATATATAGTAGGATAATCCTAGAACTTTGCTTTTATTATGCATATTGAAATCATAATTGTTAAATTATAAATATTGACACGTTAAAGACACTTAGATTCAACAACTTGCTTAAGCCTATTTCTTTGAAAATTACCACACCCTTAAATTTACCTTTTGGAATAACCAAGTTGAGCCCTAGCCTTTTTATTGATTTAACCAACATATTAACCCTTATTTTATTTTTCTTTGAAGACCTTTTTATTGTTTTGAACCTTGAAGTGTTTACAATGTTTATTTGTTGAGACTTGAAATCTGTGAAAGATCTAATATTTCTTGAATTGTGGTACTGAATGATTGTTTTAAAAAAAGAAGGGAAAAAAATAAAATCGTGAATAAGTTTATGGTACCAATAAAGTTACATTGAAAAAACCTATTTGTATTTGTAAACAAGTATTGAAATATATTAATTTTCTTCAATTAACCCTTGTTATTATCCCAATCTACTTAAGCCCTATTATAACCTTATAAAGAACTGTGGATTTTGTTTTTAGTTTACACATAAGTGGTGGAGATGTGATCTTGTTGCAAGTATATGGTAAGATTTCTACTATCAATTGATTGAAAGTTTTGATACTTTTCACCCTAAAAACTTGAGTGCATTGAGTGACATCTTAGTGAGGGTGTAAAGATATAAGCTATTAATTTCAGTAAGATTATTGATTTGATTATCACTAATATGGACTTAGGAAGTTAATTTTAGGATATAACTTGACTCTATTTGTATGTTAATTTGATTCAATATGATAAGATGATGTATAGTATGAATGGATATATTAAAATTGATGATGGATTGATTTTGTAAAATTTATAATTTTGATTATAGTTTGCTCGAGAACAAGCAAAAGCTTAAGTATGAGGATGTTTGATAGATGTTTATTTGACCATATTTATACCTTATATTTGATGAATTTTTGCTTGATATTTTATACTTTTAATGTATATTTGGTATTTACTACCTTCCAAGTGTGTATACAGTCTATAATTGCCTTCACAGACTTAAAAGAGAAGAATTCAAATAAAAACAAGGCATAAAATGAAGATTCGATGCACAAAAAAGATGCACGGTCATGCATCTGGCTGTGCACTTCTCCCAGGCAATACAGATTTGCGATTTTTAGAGATTTTAATTATGCACAATCTGATGCACAACTATGAATCTATCCATGCATCTCCTAAAACCTTAGATTTTAATATAATTCACCCTGAATTTAGAAGATGAGATGGAGAGAAGTGATTATAGACGTGGAGATCATCCTCAAGGAATAATTTTGATTCAGAGAAGCAGGAAATATGAGGAATTGATCAAAAGATCCATCAGAATGCAAGATCAAGCCTCTACATCATAAAAATAGTCAATAGAAGATAATCAGGGAGATTTAGAAATAGGAACCCATTATTTTCAATTTATTTTTCATTCAGTGTATGTTTGATTTCGTTTTTGATAATGTGTGACTAAACATCTTGTTAGTGTTTACGTTAGATGAACCCTATGTTGATGCTGTAATATGTTTTGGTTCTTTTATTGATGTGATTGGTTTGATTATTTTATTGTGATCCAATTACATGCTTTATTTATTTTTAATAAAACTTGGAATATTATATCGTAATTTGATTTCATACATAAAGATTGAGAAATCCTATTGATGAATAGATCTGTTGTAATTGGAAGGAGTTGATTGCAACCTTAGAGATAGGATGAAATAAATCTTTCGGATTAGGATCAAACCTAACAGATGGATTCACAAATCGATAAAGCAATCATATAAACTTTAACCTAAGTAATTTGGTTGAAAACCTTAGGATTATTTGTTAATATACTCAAGGTTAGCTATTGTCATACCATAGGAATTTCCACAATCCAATAAATCAATAAAACAATTAAGTAATAAAAGATCAATCTGTTAAGGGTTTGGGGGGATTTAAAACCTAGATACTAATTATTGATATCGATAATTTTCTAAGTGAATTTTTAATTCTCTATTCAATATCAATTTGTAGGTTAGGTAATAAGAAAAATGTAATTACTAGTAATCACTATCTTCCAGGGATCGACCAGTACTTCCTGGTACTAGCTACAGCTACACCGTGCACTTGCGATTATTACAATATTGACTAACTCAAAATAAATCAATCAATCATTATAATGTGGGAGAATGCAAGAACAACATGCTCAAATTTGACTTTAGGAAAGCTTACAACACTATGGATTGGAATTTCCTTCGAAATGAACTAAGATATATTGAATTTTTAGACAATTATGTTGCATGGATTAAGTAATGGTTCTCCACTACATCTTACAAAATATTGATCAATAGGCAATCCACAAGAACCATCAAAAGCACCAAATGGATTAGGCAGGGGGGATCTCATTTCCTTACCTATTTTCTCATGTCATAGATGCTTTCAATAGACACCTAAAGAAAGTTGTAGACAAAAGTAAACACTACAAGTACTATTCTAAATGTAAAAACCTCGGCATAATCAATTTAAGCATTATATATGATTTCATTTTATTTCTAGAGTAGACAACAATTCTATAGCAACACTCATAATTATATTGAAAGTGTTTAACAAACAATCTGGCTTTAAAGAAAACTATTCAAAGAGTGGTATCTATACATCTACCAATGTAGTGAATCAAGAGCACTAGTTATTTACTATAACTAGTTTTAATATCTACCACCTCCCAATGATGTACCTTGGCATCCCAATATCATCCTCAAAAACTTCCTATAGTGAATTCAAGCCGTTAATTGAAAAAAATATACATGTCAGGGTACCAAGGTAAAGCAAAAAAACATTATCACTTATTGGTAGAGTGTAGCTTGTAGCTTATATCATTTGCATTCTATTCTATAAGTGTTCACTGGATAACTCACATCGCATTTCCCCATGCATTCATCAAAAAATTTACAAATCTCTAAAAAAAAATACTTATGGTTAGGATGCAAAGAAGATAAGGCCAAAGAAAAAAATTAAATAGATATAAGTATGCTCACCCAAAAGTAATAGAGGACTGACCATGATTCCCCTTAAAATTATAAACATAGTGATGCTCACTTAAAAGATATGGAGAAAAATCAGAGACAAAAAATTTCTATAGACAAAATGGTTACATAAGTATTACGTTGAAGGTGATAACTTCTACCATTTCAAACTCCCAAACTCTACCTCCATAATATTAAGATTCATTGTCAAAATTAAAGAGAAAGTAGGGCTGGAAATTCAAATATGATAGGCAATGGCAAAAGAAATATGTTCTACACTGATAGTTGGGTATCAAATGATCTACTAGATTATATAGATCACCTAGACCACTTAGAAATTTGATAGGAAATGATGCAGTAATAGTTATGGTCTTGTAGCAAAAGGAATCAATAAGAAATGCATTTTTCTATTTCTTAATATCTTCACGTTAATAAACAACATTATATTTAATGTCAATGAAGAAGACATGATCATATACAAAATGTACAAGCTCTAGTGAGTTTATAAAATTGCCATATAAACATGTCTTTTAATGTAACATGACAAGAGCTCCCTAGGTCAAGATTGTATGGTGTAAACACTTGATCCCTTGTGCTTCTACTACTTTATGGATAGCAATAAAAACCAATCTCCCTACTATTGACAAGATAAACAATTATATAGCAATTCCAAATTGTTGTAGACTATAAAAGAATGAACAAAAAACCATACCTCACATATTTTTTCAATGTGAATTTACCAGTGAAACGTGGAATATGATCCTCAATAGATGAAACTTAGTTGAATCACCAATAAACTAGCATAAGATTATGCAATGGAGTTCATTAATAAAGCAGAACAATGAGGTAAGTAGATTTTGTTATTGCACATCACTATCTTAGTTACCTAGATTTGGGATAAAAGAAACATACGTATGTTCTATAATGTAAGCTAAAGCAAAAAGCCTTTTAACAAGAGACTACTCATCAGGATTAAATTCCATATCAACCTACTAAAATACAAGTTCAAAAACACTTCTCATATTGAAAGTAGGTGGAATGTACAACAAACATCAACAAACAACTTAGCCACATAATAAATTACAATTCTCTTTTAGTAAAGGATGTAAGATCAAGAGTAATTAGTAAAGTCTTATCTTTTGAATTTACATTGTTGTTTCACAATGTAGACATCGTGTACTTATTATAGCTTTGCCTTCAATGCTAAATTCAATTTCAATTTTTTGAAAAAATAAAATACTAATTAATCTATTGTATGCAATGATTAATAAAAATTTTGGTCTAATGAAGCCTAGTATCTAATTATCTAAGTGTAGTTAGCTCTTTTTATATATATAATCAAAATGTAAATGTTATATACATCATATGACATATGGTATATACACAATTTATGTGTATACAACATGTAGGTTATTCTTGCACAAGCACTAATCCTTCTATGAATACTATACCGATATTAGTACCAAATTTGGTTTTGGTATGGTATTATACCGGTACCAAATTTGGTTTTCATACAGTACTATATCAGTATCAGTCAATACTAGGTATCATTTCAGGTTTTTTTAATTATAAAATAGTTCATGAATTTTATATAATTTGTAAAATAGTTCCTCAATATATTGTAATAGATAATTTATAATTTTGCATTAACTCTGTCTCCAAAAATGATAACAATGAAAATTGGACATAACAACAATATATTTATTATTATTAATATTACTTTTCATATATTTTAATATAAATAACCATCATAAATATGAAAAACGATATTTTAATCATCATATAAATATAAAATTAAGGATATTTTACTTAAATTGTTACAATTTCATTATGTAATAAACAATAATTACATCAAATAAAAAGAATAATAAAGATTTATTACTCTCTAAGTATTACAATTTACAACAAGAGTTTTTGCAGAAAAAAGTGAAACCTAAAACAAAAACATTTATAGTTATATTTATATTGCATATATAGACTTTAACATATACATCAAATATAAGTGAAATTAAAAGAAGAGAAGAAACGAAAATGTAAAACTTCATTTAATTGAATATTTTCTCGAATTACATTGACCCCAATTCTCATTTAGTACAAAATCCTCATCATTGAGAGGAGTCTCTGTTAAGTCACGGAGACTTCACTCTTTCTATTGATTTTGATGAAAGTCAAATAATAATAATAATAGAAGAATGTGTGAACTGTTTTGATGAGTTTGTTAAGTGTGCAGATAAATGTAAGAGGCACAAATCATCAAGTCAAGATGATAT
>JANZXP010015261.1:0-13819 GCA_027576715.1 Erythroxylum flavicans
AAGATGGGATGGAATTGGGAGGGGGGGGGGGTGAGTGTAAAGCTCATGGATAACAGGTTTATAATCGAGAAATAAGCAAAAATCATTTTCAAAAACTCATTGCCATTATACATTTTGGAAACTATAGTAATTTTGTATAAAAAAATCACCAAATACTTATTTCTTAAAATTCTTAGTTTATCAAACAGTTCATGAGCAACTGTAAATCATGTATGCATCAAACTTGCTAACATTTAGAAAAAAACACATAAGCATATCAAATGGTTTGGGTGAATCCATGAACATGACGAACTACACATTTCCACTTAATGGTCCTGTGTAGTCGTATAACTTGACGTACTATCGCAATTCCACATAGTGGTCTTATGTAGACGTAAACATGAGGGAGTCTATAAAGGAGCTCCATGCCACTTACGGGCCAGCGGGAGAAGCCTTTTCTTGGTCAATATGTAGGTGACATTCTTGAATGGATTACTCCAAACCCACATAACATGTAATTCATGAATCGAAAACAGTTTGCCCAAAAAGGCACTTTGTTGGAAACTTGTTTTTCATGCACATGAGATATTTCAAAAAGAAACATTTTTGAAAACCTGATTTCATAAACTTGCATCTTTTCAAAAAGAATCATTTTGACAATGTTTTCATAAATCATCAACATAATTCATGTAGCAAACATATAACAATTTCACAATCCAACCAAGAAGCAACCAAATGCAACATTTATGATGCAGTTAAATCAATTTAGGTTCCTTGATTCAAAGAAAACAATGAGTGGCTTATTTACTCTATTATAAACATGTACCCACTTTGAATTCCTTTCTTATAAACTTGCGTAGGGATGTCTTTGGTCTTTCTCCTCTTGCCTCTCTTGCCTCACTTGATCACCTTCTTGATTTCCTTTAACAGTAACAAAATCCTAATTTCAATAGGAATTCCAATTTGAGAACCCTAAGAAAATACATTTGATAACTCTTTCTTCCAGAAAATATTCCCCATTGTTTTAAGTTCCCAATTACACCAAAATCATTCAATTTGGTTTAGTACTCTAAAAGTTATACCCTAAACATTTTCCAGCTATTCTTATACTAAAACCACATTCTTGGTTCAATTTCCATTCAAAATTTCAAATCCTTATAGACTGAACTAGAACTCCATTTAATCATAAATTTTGTATCTCTATGTCTCTAGTTTACAAAAAATAAAAAATCACTTCATTAGGATAACTACACCAAAAGTTATGCCCAAAATACCAAAGCATATTCTGTGCTGGAAAGTTCGCCGCGACAAATACCAAGTTCGCCGCGACGAAATTGTCCAGAAACCCATTCTGAGAACATATTTTGGGACATTTTCCATCTTCTTACTTCCCATCTTTCACATATAACCCATCTTATCACTAACCCATCTCTTCTACTTCATTTTCAACATAATTCCAATCCAATATCATTCACAACAATTCATAACCTAGTTTTGATCATTAACCAAACACAACATCTATGTAACCCATTCATCACAACTTCCTACACATATTCACTCTATTTTCACTTCTAACCAACCCTAAACATGCTTCATCTAACAATCAAGAAGGGTTAATGCTCATACTTACGTGATTAGCCTCAATGTCTTCAAATTCTTCAAAAATCTCCGAAACCCTAGCTTGTTTTTCTTCTTTTCTCCACTTCTCTTCTTCTCTTCTTCCACTCACAATTTTTTCTTCTTTAAAATGCAAGACTACCATTTCTTCCCTCACTAATACCCTAAATGAATGAGCAAAGTCCACTATGCCCTTCCATATAATGCCTTAGCCTTTTAACCTTTAGTGATCTTCTAAAAATGCCCTTATGCACCTCGCATCATTAACACTTTAATTCCATCAATCCATGAAATAAATCCTCCCAAACTTGACATAATAATTAAACCCCAAATAAAATGATTTTCTAACTAAACCACAAAATTTGTTCAAATCATGCTTAATAAAATAAATAAAAAAATTCGGGGCCCAACATTAATCACATGCATTATAGGTCCAATATTCTTATTCAAATTCATAGCCCTCACTACGAATTCGAGAAAACTTATAGTTTTCTTAATAAATCGATATCTGATATCACCAAGAATGATGTTAGGTTTGCCCAACAAGCCATCTTAGGTCAATCGGTAAGTATCATTCATACCAATTGCATTCAAATATGCAACTATCGACTTATGTCATCAACTATTGATTTAGCATACTCATTGGATTACGAACTTTTGATTTGTATACATGCCATGTATATAACCCAACTTTGCCTCTTTCCACATTGACCTTGGGTTTGTCCAACAAATCAATGCTTCCAGTTAGGACCAGCCCATTAATCTGAAAATCTAATTTCTATGGTTTGAACATATTCGTGTAAAGCGGGCTTGGGTTTGCTCAACAACATAACTCTAAAAAAACTTTGGTTCTTGTCATATCAATGGAAGACGTAAGTCCTATTATTTGGATGAGGGATTTTTCCTTTGGTCTCATTAATACTTGGATGATCTTGATTATGTATATCATATATACATTTTGATTATGAACTCAATTAAATTGAGCCTATGTCTATAACTACCTTTAAAATTCATCTAGTGCATGTATCACACAAAAGAGGTTTAATTTAGGTTGTGACTTGACTATGCATCTAAAGCTCGTGATTCGATTAAACTCTTAAACCTAATTGGGTATTAGTGTTATATGCCTTTATCTAGTCACATTAGAAATGCTATGCTTTACTTAGATTAATTCTAAATTAATCCTTAGGATTTTCAAAATTCCTGTACATCAATTAGTCATCTATAATATGCCTAGGTAATCACAAATTTATCTAAACAAGTACGGCACATGCCAAAATTATTTTGACGGCTAAAATCATCAAGATAAATAAGTTAACCTACTAGACACTAAATAGACCAACTCAATATTCGGAAAATTTTCAGAACCTTAATTTCAAGCACATGCATTAAGCGTGTTATTGTCATCAAAATAATACATTTCTTATCACATAAGAACCTTATTTAGGTTTTATAACTGAAATACATACATTATAAGTCATTAAGTAAGTCAACTCCATCAACTTTCAAAAAGTTTACTAATGTTGACTTTGACTTTTTTAATTAATTGAATCAAATTCAATTAATTCTGAAAAAATTCCAGAGTCTTATACATATTCTAAATGTGTCTAATAAAAAACTCCATAACTTAATTCTTAGGAATTATTTATTAATAAATAGGGATAAGCCAACACATCACATATGTATGACACTTGTCACATTACTTATAACACTAGTTAAACATTACATCATGCATGCATAGGATAACCACTTTAACAACAATTGTTATGCATTTTATACATGTGGAAACATCTCATCTTGTATGTGGATGCATAAAATTTATAAAAACAATTTTTATAAAAATTAATACAGAATTTACATGCATGCATGTTCATTACATTTCCAGAACATCATACATGCATCAGGCTAAAACTAAATTCGTAATAAAATAGCAAATGACATGTAATTGCATTTTCTTTTTACAGAGACATAATATAACAACTTATAAACATTTATGTGAAATAAAAACATAAAATTATTTTCTAGAATTATTACGAAATTTTCAAAGTCAGCACATGCATTTAGTTTTCTAGAAATTTCTAGAAATCAACATATAAACAGTCTGGATATTAATTCGAAATAAAATAGCAAATGACATTCAATTGCAATTTCCTTTGGTAGAAACGTAATATAACATCTTATAAACATTTCGGTGAAAGAAAAGAAGAATTTTGTTTCTATATTTTAAAAGAATTATTCCAAAATAGCATGCATGTCAATCACAACCCAGCAAACACTTTACACATGTTCAATACATCATCTATTATATGCATAAACTAGCTCTGATACCACTGTTGGGTTAACCATAGTTGCATGCATCACATGTATGGAATGCAACAGAAGTGTTAGATTTATGATTCCTCCTTTCTCTTTTCTTCTCCTTGTTTGGGTTGTTGGAAACACCAAACCCTTCCTTGGCTGAAAAAAGATGAAAAAACAATGTATAAGGGTATTTTGAGCACCAAACTAGATGAGTTCTAGTAGATGTTCAAGATGATGGAAGATAGGTCTAGAATCTTATTGCATGCACTTTGATTCATGCAACAATTGCATGAATTGCAAGAACAAGACTCAAGACACCTCACTCTCACTCTAGAACTCTTCTAAAGCCCTTATGCTATCACTTGTGTGTGTAAGGAGTGGAAGAAGCTCATGCATATAAGCGAAGAACTCATTTATATATCATTTAGTGGCTTCTGTCATGGTCGTGGCCTGCTTAAAATGACCATACACACTTTGTTTTTCATTCAATCTTTATGTGTGTGACCCTTAAGTTCCAGGTTATTTTCGACACTTGAATTAACTCTTAATTCATTCAAATCATAAAGGGTTTTCATGATACCAATTTGCCAAAATATAAGTGGAGTAACACACGAACTCTTCGATAGTTAATTATCCAGCTTGTGAACCTTTCCATAGGCAATTACTATGCAATTCGTCCTTTCACCATACTATACCCCACTTGGTTCAGAGTATGGGCTATGTGTAAACTCCCATTAAACTAACTACATCACATCTAGTACAAGTGATGTTAGTTCTTATCATAGGATCTCATTACTCTATGTGTCATTGAAGACTCTCTTCATGACACATAATTGCTCTGGCCAGAGACTCCTGAGTGATGATGTCAACAAGAGGCTGTGAGTATCATCTCCTTCTATCATGACCGATGAATCCTTTATTGGCTGCCCAATTACCTTCGAATAGAAATAGCTGTACCTAATCACCACCCTAAGAGCGACCTCGTCTTGAGGTAATAACGAATGATGTCAAAGCACAGGATTCGTATCCAAGATATCCTTGAGTACGTCAAGTCTAAAGATATTTGCACTATTTCTATGATGAGATTAATCACTAACATTCGATAAATCATCCATATGATAATCTCATAGCAGGTTATCCAATGTAGTTACTACTCTTAGTAAGTATCCACATGTTAACTCTAAATAACTCATGCTTACAGTTTGTGAGGTCCACTGCTTGACCAAATCAAGGAGTATAACATGTACTAGTTTGTCTGGATTAATAATGTCCTATCTTATTAATCCTATTACTAGGGATTATTTAGATACTAACATAATTGCACATGATAGGAATCTCATTATTATAATCTCATTATGATTTCCTTCATGCTATGTTTTGTATCATGGACTTAATTAATTCGATTTAAGATCAATATCAATTCATATATAAACGAATATCAAATCAATGAAAAATGCCTTTTGCTTTATTAATCAAAATAAAGTTTGTACAAAAGTGCTAAAGGTGATTGCCTGTAGAGCACTACTCTAACATGATGGTACCTAGTTTTGAGTGAGTATTAGTTTTTGTGCTTAATATGGCATTGAGTGTTTTTTTATTTTACTAGCTTTAATGGCTTTTGTACTACACTATCCAAATATATTTTACCTTAACCCTTTCCTACATTACTACCTTAAAAAGTTCTTTGATTCACGAATATGTATGTGAAACCTAGTGGTGGAGAAATGAAATGATATGCAAAGTTGTAGAATGTCTTGATCATGAATGGCATTTGACTGTACCAATGAATTTATCATATTTAAACACATTTTATCAAAGTTTACCCCTATATTGCTCAGTTTCTGAAGGGAATGATTGTTGATTAGTCATGAGCACAAGCATTAAATGTTAAGTTCTTGCTATGGTTTTGGAAGTATTTCTCTTTACTTATGACTATCTATTCTTGCAAAATATAAAAAATGAGTAAGCGTTTGGCTTGTGACTTGATTTTTTTGTTTTTCCTAAGGGAAGGAAAAGGATAAGTGTGGGGGAACTTGATATATGCTTGATTTTTTATACATTTTCTCTAAGACACTTAGTGATTAATCCTTTGAAATGCTTAAGACATTTATTTTAGTTCATATTTGGTTTTAGGTACAATCTGGAAGAATAAGAGCTAAATTGAGTTAAAAGCACATCCTTTGAACCATCCTCTTGATGTTTTGCTTAATTGCCATTGTGGAACAAGAAGGAGAAGGATTAGAGTGAAGATGGGACAAGAAAATGACATAAAAAGAAGAAAATATCATGCAGTATAAGATGCATGACCATGCATCCACTTGCACGACAGTGTACATTCATGAATTAGGCATTTTAATTGGTTTGCACGATTGGATGCATGACCCGTACATCCAACCGCGCATCTTCCCATAACCTTAATTTTTCATATAAAGAGACATTTAAGTAGTTAACAGGGGGATTAGTCATTTTTGGACGAAGAGGGGGGTGAAGCACGCACTTTTAGGACCATAAAGGGCTAGGCTTCCTTCTTTAGATTTCAAGGTGAAATCGAACTGAGGAACACTTTTGGGCGTATCTTCATTATGTATAGTTGTTCTTTTTCTCTCTAGGGAATGTGTACGTTATCCTTTTCTTCTTGGTTTGCGTATTAGTGTATGAATGATCATTATTATAGTTTTAGTTAGATTGTTTATATATATGAACCCATTGCTAGAATCTCGAATTATTTATATATATGAACCCATTGCTAGAATCTCGAATACAATAGGTAATGGTTATGTTTTGGATTCATTTGTGGAAACTAATGGTATTGAATCATAAGGGATAATGTAACCTTGGTTAAATAAGTGGTTGTTATCTTGATTAATCTATTTTCCTAACTTGTAATGTAACTGTCCTATTAAATTTGTAGAACTTGTTTTAGGTTGTTCACCAGGTTTAGTTAAAGATCTTGTTTTAACTAAACATGACCTAAAGGACAATCGGGGTTAACAGAGCTTATCATTAATCTATGATTAATAGTTTCTAGAAGAGGTATGAGAATAACAAGACAATGAAGTATGCTTGTTCTTGTGTAGGACGGGATTGAACCTAGAGCCATATTCCAAATCCATTAATCACTTTTATCCCTTTTTAACCGTTTTCTTTAATTTGCTTTCATTAGTTTAATCTAACTTTATTATGTTATTTGAAACCAAACCAAACCCTCCCATGTTTGGAGTCATGTAGCTCATTAGAAAGCTAAGGCTTTGGATTAAAAAAAAGCAAACAAGAAGGAGCTATTTTGGATAATTAAGAAACATCAATAACTCATTTTGAAGCTATTATATATCATTTTTTTATCAAGATTACATCATTTTTTTGAAGGTAGAAAAAGATTTTAACAAGAATTTTTTGAAGATTTAAGATTTAAGAACAATGATTTCTTTAACTTACTTTTTTATTGTTTTTATGTTGTTATTTTGTTTAATTATGAACTAAATTACAATATAAAGTAAAGTAGGGTGAACCTAGGATGTGATATACTTTGATTTATTCTTTGATTTAGTGAAATTATAGTTTCTTTATGATTTATCCACGTTTTTATATTCATTATATTGAATTAGCAAAAGTGGAAATTTTAGTATTTGATTTATGGATAAAGAGGGCCAAACGTATGTTATTAAATAGAAAGCCGTAAAGTCTTCCTAGGTTAGAGTAAACCCTATCAAGACAACTCATATAACAAATTAAAGCATTCCTACATTATCTAGATTCGAAAGGGATTTCAGTTAATTAACCTCTAAATAGGGATTTTATGTCTTAAAAGATAATATGATTTAAGTTAGAAACCCTTACTCCAAAATGCTAAAAGTATTCATTAAACGAAGGGCAAATAAAATATAGTAAAGACTTAAGGCAAACTTTGCCTAAATCTAGTTATTTCATATATTGATTTATTCTTCATCATTGTATCGCTTTAGGATTTAAATTTATAGTTATTTTATTTTCCTATTCAATCATCTATAATTGTTGCTTAACTTGTTAAGTTTCTGAATAGTTAACTTTTAACCAACAATCCTGGTGGGATCAACTTGTTCTCTCCTATGCTAGTTACAACAATGTTGTGTACTTACAAAAAAAATCAATAATAAGATTTTTCTAATAAAATTTCTCAACTCTAGCAAATCTTAAAAAGTGCCTAGCAATTATTTTTTCTTTAGAAAGGGTTATAACGTACGTTAGTATAACTAATAAGGATCATACTTTAAATAAGTTTTATAGGGTTATGTGTTTGATTAATCATGTCATTAATCATTGTAATATATCCCTAAACCAATATGTTTATGCTTTAATTTATTAAAATCAAGAAAAATGGTGTAAACCTTATGTAAACATTGTGGTAGGACTTTAAAAAATTAATGGGTTTGGGAGTTTTAGATCAAAATTGTGAGCTTAATTATGCATGATAATGGAAATATAATCATAATTATACATAGTTTATTTAGGATGTTGTGGAGACACGAGTAATAAATGAAAAATTGTGTACCATTTTAGGTCACAAAAACGGTGCCTTGAATTTAATTAAAACGTTCCTATTTAATGGATGCCTATGATGATTGATGTGTGACCTTCAAGTCACTTTTTGGATGATATATGTAGTTAGGACGAATATTGAGTAGTGACTAAAGCTAATGTCCAATGTTAGATTAGACTAGGCATCAATCTATATTTGGAAGTAGATTAGGGTAGAAACCAATCATTCAGTGGTGAGAGCTAATTTATGATGTTTATCATACAAAGGTATTGGGTATTATGTGATTTCTATTAGCACCAATCATTTTTGCATATGCTATGCATGGTGTATGGAATTATTTTTAATATATGTAAATTGTATGATTATTTCCTTGCTAGATTTTTGGAGACGGTACGGTACCATATAGCTACAAATAGTAAGGTGTAGATAGTAAATTTTTTATTTATTTTATTTATTCTCTTTCTTGGTTGAAGTGTACTACCATATTACACTTTTTATTTTAGTTAAAGAGTTAGAGCATCTGTACTAGGAAAAGAATGAGCTCGTGTTAGATAGAATGAATATTAAGAACTCTCTATATAAAAACATTTTTATTATAGTCATTGGTTGATTTTTAATATGGTATGTTTAGTTTTAGTGGATACTTTTTAATTGAATTCGTTATTTCATATTGCAATTAATGAAATAACATCGAGTTAGAGTTATGTCTTTTAAATTTTGGAGTATAATGGATTATCATGACATGTTAAGCTTTAGCCTAGTTGTGAATTCTGTCTTATGAGACCTGTGCAAGTTAGTTAAACATTAAACCAATGGTTAAGTTAGTGTATTTAAGCCTCATCATTGGACGATGGTATGTCACATGTCTAGTACAGTCAATTAAAGCTTGGGCGTGACATTTTAGTAATTGATGTAGAAAGAAGAAAAATCTTATTTAAAAGAATATCGAGATTAGCATTTTAAATTTTCGTATAAAATATTATTTATAAGAATATCGAGATTAGCAAGGACAACTCTTTCGAATCATAATCATCTCATCTACATTCTTGCTTTAGGGACCTCTATGTATACTCTATGGAGACAACGCAATCTCAGAAGGTTTGCAAATCAAAGTTCATTCCTATTGAATCAGACATTTCAAGACAAATCTGTGAGCTGCTCATTGTGAATAACCTTTACCAAAACTGCACAGCTGATATGTCATATTTTTTGAACATCTAACCATATGCGTGCTTGATCAATTATTTTTTGACTTTTATTTCGTCTTTATCCCTTACATGTCTTTGTAAGAATTGTAAAGGGTATACCTATTAACTTTTTGTCTACCTAGTATTACTTTCTTTATTTATTAATTAATACCAATTTCCTTTTCAAAAAAGAAAAATATTAGCATTTTGTTAAGTTAGAGTCACAAGTAAAGTATTTTTTATTAAAAATGAAATGAAATATTTTTTATTAAGTTAATCTAAAACTTTTAGTTCTATCTTATCTTAAATATATAAAATCATAAACATTTATTCTTATGTTGAATTCTAATTGAAGTTTAGGTTCTTAAGAGTTCTTCACAATTATATACAAGTATAACAAATAAAGACATTTACAATTACAGGTCTGACCTTCATTTAACTTATGAAGAAGTACTCCTTATCATTTAATTATATAAATTGCAATCTCTTATTTTTAAATAAAATTTATTATGACCAAAAAATAATTTATGACATTGCAGTTATTGTCTATTTATAAAACTTAGAATGATAAAATTAACTCTTAGTGTTTATCCATCTCCTACTTGGAATGAAAAAAAATTCCCCTTTGACCCTGAATTCTTCTCCTATTGGACTTTTCCTAATTTAGTTTATATCAACAAAAATTTCATACCTTTGTCTTGTAATCTCTTAGCTTCCTTGGATGGATAATTTGTGCTGGTTGTTCAATCTTGAATCTTATATTCTTATAGCATTTGATGTTATGATATAAAGTTCTACTGATATTGGAAAGCATCATTTGACCTATTATAAAAGACTCCTTGTAGCCACAAGAGCAATCACAATTATATCTCCTCACAGTTACCTATCTCATCTCATTGGTATATATGTAATTCCTGTTGATTACAATTTTTATGTTTTTACTTTAAGATGTAGTTAGGTTTATGCTTTTGAAAAATTAAAGGGAAAAACATATAAAATTTTCATGAAAAAGTGAGCGCATTGTATCTCCTTCATATCTAAAAGATTTAGTTGTTATTTAAAGTTTTCTTTCTTATGAATGGTTCATTTGATTTAAGAATGGAGTAATTTCCAATGGAATATAAGTAGATATTATAACAAGGTAATGTATTATTCTTTGGTTATGTTACACATGTCTAATCCCAAGTTGTTTTAAAGTTATTTGAAATGACGTCAATTAGAAATAATTTTGTGGATTTACTAGGAGAGTTGTGATAATGAGTGATAGTATATAATTTATTTCATTTAGTTTACATTTTAAATTAAAGAAAGGTTGAATCCATCTACTCATTTTGTTTTAAGAACTAGTATTATGGATATTTTACAAAATGTGCCTACATTGTTTGATATATATAAGTCATTTCAATGATTATATTATGAGTGATTGTAAATTATTTGGGATAAAGAATATAATTTTCCAAAAATTCAGTCTCTTATCCTATATTTTTTATAGTGGGAAGTTAAATGAAAATTTATGTTAGCTTAAGGTTTATTATTAATGATTTGATGATAACTATATAATATTTCAAAATTCAAATTGGATTTATTTCTTTATATAGATAACGATACAATTGTTAAATGGAAATAAAATCATAGGACAAATGTTTCTTTTCTTGTAGAAACCTTCCTAATGAACAACCTTATTTATTTCACAATATCCTGAAAGATATTACCAATTACGTAAATCAACAATCAGCTTTGTGAATTACTCAATCTTCTTAACGTCTAGTTACTGGAAGTTTTTATCGAATATGCTATTGAAGATTCAAAGTCAATTCAAGATATAAGTGAAGCAATGGCTAGTTGAAGAAAATGTCTACTTAAGGAAGAGCCACTGCAGTTGCGAATAATAACTGAAACAAGTGAAGGAAGCCAGATTTTCCAAATACCTTCACAACATCAGTACTTTTGAAAGTTATATCATCATCAAATCTATTGTGTCTTAGAAAGTAAAAAATTCTCTTTGAGAGAGATCATTGAAGTTCATATTGAGCAAATTACTTCTTCATTCTCTGAGAGTTTGTGGAGGCTAGTTAAATACTACGAACAAATACTACTCGTCAAATTACTACTTGAGATTTTAATGAAGCACTCAAGTTAGATACTTGGGGACTGGATATAGGCTTGGGTTATAAGCCAAACTAGTATAAATCAACTATGTCTTTCTTTCTCTCCTATTAACTTTTAAAATTTCGCATTATATTGTGTGTGTATTCATTTTAGCAAGAGGATCCTTCGTTTTTACAATAGGCTCCTTTTCTTTTCCATTTTTAAGAGACTCCTTTCATTTTAATAGGCGCCTTCTGTTTAAAATTGTTTTAACATGGTTTATCATTCAGCAGGCTCTTATCGTTTAGTAGACTCTTTTTTGTCTAACAGAATCCGATTGCAAAAATTTTCAAAACACACACAATTCACCACCCTCATGCATGTGCTTGCTTTATCATTTAGTATCAGAGCGAGGTTTCACATTTATAGTGTTTTATAACACGTGATAGATCATGGCAAACAACTTGAGAAGTCTTGAAGGACATCGTCTCAAAGCCTCCTTATTTCAATGGAGACAACTATTCCTAATGGAAAGAGAGAATGGCCATTTATCTTCAATCTATAGATATCAAAGTCTGGCAAGCTATTAAAGTTAGAACGACACTTCCTGTTAGTGATGACGTAGAAGTATGGACTGATGTTGACAGAAGAAATGCACAGCTAAACATTAAAGCAAAACATCATCTGATTTATGCTCTATCTCTAGAAGAGTATGAAAAGATATCCTACAGCTCTACAGCAATGGAAATGTAGGACAGACTTCAAGTCACCTTTGAAGGAACAAATGAGCAACAACGTATGTCTTATGGTTGAATCAGGAGATGATGAGGTATATTGTTTTGTTTAACAGCCTGGACCACACCGCTCACAGATATTGTTCACTTTGGGCCTTGGCCCAGCAAGCCCTCACGGTTTTGCTCTTCCCACCCTTGGGAAAACCTGTCTTTGAGGGACAGGTTTCCATAGCGTTATAAGGCCTACTTCGTTCCCCTCTTCAATCAATATGGGAATCTAACATTCCACCCCCTTAGAGGCCCAACGTCCTCGCTAGCTCATAGGCTTGGATCCACCTCCTTGGAGGCCCAATGCCCTTGCTGGCATATAGGCCTGGATCCACCTCCCTTGGAGCCCTAGTGTCCTTGCTGACATACCAATCCGGGTACTGGCTCTGATACCATTTGTAATAGCCCGAACCACCTGCTCACAAATATTCAACAAAATAATAAAATTAGAATTTAATATGCTTATCAAAATCAAATTTAAATTCAAATATTTTGATATATTTTTAAAATTTTTAATATTTTATAAAGATTTAATTTGAATTAGTCCTTAACTTCTTGTTATAAAAAATAAATTTGATATTTTTTTGATTACTTGTCATATGTGTATCTTATGTGGTAACTGAGGTTAAAAATAAAAAATTAAAGAAATTTCTTTCTTTCTCTCCTATGTGCTATCTTCTTTCTCTGCCTCTTTTTCTTTCTCTTCAACTTCTTTGCTTATCGTTTCTTTTCTCTTTTGGCAACTTAAGTTGTAAGATAATGAAATATTGTCACCTAAAAATTAAAAGGCTGCAGACTTTTTGGACTTGCATAAACTCTATTTGTGTGAGTGTGTGTGTGATAGAGAGAGAGAGAGTGAGTGTGTGTGTGTGCATGAGTGCGTGCTTGCGTGTGTGTGTCAAGTTAAAATTTTCGCAGTCAGATATGTACACACTAAATTGTTAGAGAAAATCTAACAAACGTCTGTAATAAAAGACCTACTGTAACACCCCCTTACCGTATGGTACGCACCGGGACGCCCGTAGGTCATTCCGGTACAGATCCTATGATAAGGGAGCGCTACGTGCGATCACTACAGTCACTCCACATGGTATCAACTCAATTTGAATAATAAAGCATTAATTGTAAACCACAATATTTTTAAAATCAAACTCTTCCTCATTTCATTGATCAAAATCAAAAGTTTATACATCATTCCATACTGTACTGTCTGTACATAAATACAACAACCTAGTACAGAATGCTATATGAAAGAGGAAGAATACATCAATCCTATCTAGGTCATCCCAAAAGTCCCAGCTGACCGACCTGTGAGCCATGACTTCTCTCGCCAACACGATCTACACGGC
>JANZXP010015280.1:0-13818 GCA_027576715.1 Erythroxylum flavicans
TAGTCAGTCCAAATTCACATTTAAGGAACACTTCCAATATAGTCCCGAATATATAACTCCTCGGACAATCAATTGTCTAGAATCAACATAATCAATTTCACATTCATAAGATAATTCAAACATAATCTAACACAAACAATTAATTGAGTGAGACCATTTAGGTTACTCACAAATCGCTCCAAAAAGCTATTGCCTTGAAGTTCCGGTAATGTCTGGGTGATGGCGCCTAATGTGCTCCTCTATAACATATAATACATACACGTATCAAATTTTGCATAATTATGAATTCATTTATCCACATTCATGTCTACTAAATACGTATAATGCATATTCATGACGAATTCCGGGCTCCTTAGCATTATTCTTGTCATAAAACTCATTTATATATCAATACACAATTAATCAATTCATATTTGTCTAAAAAAATGTACTTTTGGTTCTAATTTGCATGATTATTATCATCTAGAAATTGAAGTAATTTGATAACACTTTCTTCTAGAAAATTGTTCTCCCATATCTTAAGTTTCCAATGACACCAAGATCATCCAATTTGATTTAGTATTCTATGAGTTATGCTCACAATACTAGACTGAGTACATATAAAACTTTGGCTTGTAGATGATCAAGCTATCAAATTGTACAACTCATATCTCTTAACTCACATATCCAAAAATTACAAACTTTATATCAATTTAAATCTAAGAGAATAATTTACAACTTTTGTTAAGACATCTTTGTCTACTTTGGCCTCTATCAATACAGTTTATTCAATAACCACAAAATATGATTTCTATCTCAGGTAGTTCTACAGCCTCAGTCAAGACTTAATTTCAAGCTAGATTTTGAAATATATAGAGACAGAATTAAAAGTAGACTTCTTCAAGAAAGTTGTAAACAATTGTCTCTAATTTAATCTGAATGAAGAATCAACTCATTTATAAATCTACAGATCAAAATATAGCCAAAATACCGAAGCATGATCAGTGAAATCATTCCTGTGAACAATATTCCAGCACACTCATATATTCATCCTAAATTGATCACTCAATCTTTTCCTAATTGATTCAGATATTCACCAAAAATGCAAAATTAATTAATTCTAATACACACCAATTCAATTTTCAAGACAAATAATCCAGAATTCACATTTTTACTCATATTAAAAATCACTTATACCCGAAAAATGTCAATAAATGCATGTACAACCATATTAATGTGCAAAAATCAATATTCTCGTGTATGTGTATGCCACATTATGCATAAGCATGAATTATACTTCCTATTTTTTCAGTAACCTCTTACAACAAATTTTAGTAATAAAAACATCAAGAGAAGAAGCCTCTTAAGGAGCTTATGATAAAATTCATTACTATATCTAAGGCTCAATTTAAAAGTACAGAAGTGTGTCCTTAAAACCACTAAGCTTCTTTCCATGACTTGAAAAATTATGTTGGATAGCTTGCGAAGCTTATTTCTAAAAGGTAAATAAGTACTTTTCCTAGAAACATTAGGACAAACTTGCGGGAGCTAGTGAACATGGAGACTTTGAGGATTAGAAAAGAGTTGAAAGTTAAACAAAAAGAGAAAGGAAAGATGGATGAGAAGAAAGGAAAGAGAAAAAGGAGGAGCCTAAGAAGAAAATGAATGAAGATTACTAATTGAAAATTCCATATCGAGTAGATTTGAGAGAGAAAAAAAGAAAGATAAATTTGGTAATTTTTAAGTGTTTTTAAACAATTACATATCAATATTCCTTTTGTTGGAGCTCTTTCATATATGTCAAAATATGCTAAGTTTTTAAAGGATCACCTTTCTAACAAGAAGAAACTCAAGGGGTTTTTAATGTTTACCCTAAGTAAGGAGCACTCAGCTGGCTTACAGAACATGTTACCTAAAATAATCAAATACTTAGGGAGTTTTACTATTCCTTATACTATTAGTTCTGTTTCAATTGAAAAGGTGTTGACAAATTAGGAGCTATTGTTAATTTTATTCCATATGACATGTTTAAGAAGTTAGGATTGGGTGAGCCTAAACTAAATAGGATAAGCATTTGATTAGGAGATAAATCAATTAAGAATCATAGGTCCATTATTAAATATGTTTTGGTTAAAGTTGAAAATTCCATATCTCCTATTGATCTTGTGATTGTGATAAGGTGGATGATGTAAAGTTTCACCTAATCTTATCATAAACTTTTTTAGCTACTACTAAAGCTATAATGGATGTACATGATAGGAAATTGTATGAAGGGTAGAAGATGAGGAAGTAGATTTTAAGATATCTGAAGCCTTTGTACATCCCCTTACTTGTTTCTATACAGATGTGACTAATGCTAAAAATTTTAATATTATGTAGGGAATAATCAAATGATCCATTGGATAGCTATTTCACGTAAGGCAAAGACGAAGACATAAATACCCTATTCTATTAAAGAATGTGAAATATTTAGAGGCTAAGAAGTCTATAACTAGAATTAACTAAGATTCTAGCTAAAAGACTCATAAAGAAGCACTTTTTGGAAGGCAACGTAATAATCTAGGTGTTTTTATTTCAATTTCATAGATTTATAGATCTTTAATAATAGTTTCTAGTATTTTTGCATGATGTTGATTTTTATTGCATACATTTTAATTTAAAAGAAGTATAAATTCAAGGATCCAAGTGTGTTTTGATGCACTATTTTTTGAGAAAAAGGTAATGACTTTAGCCATTAAAAGGCAAACAAAATGTAAACAAGCTGTAAAGAGCTATATAGGGGTTTACATAAAGGGAATATCCTAGAGAAGGAACCCAAAATCATCCTTCCTCAAAGTAGAGAAAGTAGCTACTTAGACATTCCATATTCTAGTACATTAAACTTGAGTTTTGACATTTAACAAGGTGTAAACTAATGTAGCTTCTAATCTGCTAAAGAATTCTACTGTTGAATTGTTGTGATGTTTAACTTCTATCCTAAAAAATGTGAGTGTCCCTCTCATCCTAGATGACCTTGACAAGAAAAGACATAACCAAAGTGAAGCACCATTTAATGGTGTTGTCAAAATGACTAATGGTATTAAACCACCTTTTAATGGAATTCCACTCATCTGTAGAATGTTAAATAATAATTTCTAAAGTAGGGATCTCAAACGTTAGAGACAAATTGACATTAGAAATATAGATGATCACTATTTTCTTCATATCTTATATAAAGAGTGCATCAATTAGGGATTTTGAGAAACTTCAGCTTGTCAACAATTAGCAATTTGTCTTTCACAGTGAATCATAAAATAAAGGGAGGTTAAGGATGAAAATGCTTGCACCAGATAACCTGAGTCTAAGGTATCTTCCAAGATTTGCCCTTAAGGATCTTTTTGCAAGACTGATATGTGAATCTGCCATTACTGATATGCTTCCATATAAAACTGTCCTCTTCATCATTCAAGTAATTCTATATGATTTTAGTAGTGATAGAGTTTGAGATTGAATAGTGTTTGAAGATTTGTTTATCAACCAAGGCCGCAACAATAGTTAGGTTTTAATTAATGATAGGATTGAGGATATCCGTTTCCTATAGGAGGTGCAGAGGTCCACAAGTAAGCCAATTGTCATACCAAAAACTAGTTGATCTTCCATTTCCAATTAAGTAAACAAAATCATTATTCAATGAGCTTCTATTTTTGAGAATTTTTCTTAAGGAGGGAGCGGAAGAGGAATTAAGCTCCAAACTCCAAACGCTTCTATTCTTTATGTGGCAATCATGAATCCATTTTCACCATCGAGCTTGTTTATCTATTAATAATCTCTATAATCTCTTTAAAAGCATGACTGAATTCATTACCTTAAGAGAAATGATCCCATGCTCCCCTCTATCCTTAAGAAAGCAAACCTCCTTCTATTGCATTTTGTCCCTTATAAAATCAACATTATCCCTACACCAAAGAAACCTGTTACTAACCATCTCAATCACCCTAATGATCTTCTTGGGAAAAGCAATATGAGCAGCTCAAAACACATTGATAGGGTTAAGAACATATAAGATTAGTTCCGCTCTTCTAGCCATAGAAAGAATTTTAGCGCTTTAGGATGGGATTTTTTTATTAAGAAGAATATCAAAATCTCTATGGATAAATTGGAAGTGGAATTGGGAATGCCAAGTGACTGCATTCTGAAGTTAGTGATTGAGCTCTCAATTTTTTCTCTACCTATAGTAACCTTAGATAAATAAAAACCACTTTTAGAGCAATTTAAATCTAGACTTGAAAGTATATTGAAGATCTTCAAAGCTTTTATGAGTGCTAAAACAAAAGACTGATCAGCTTTAGCAAGGATAATAAGATCATCAACAAAACATAAATTAGTGATCTTTAGCTTCTTACACTTAGAACGATACCTGAAATCTCTAGTTCTCTCCACAACTCTTTTTAGAGTCCTGTTAAACACTTCTATTACAATAACAAAGAGATAATGAGATGGGATCACCTTGATGAATCCCTTTACAAGTTTTGAAAGATTTGTAAGGCTATCCATTTACTATAATTTTGAAAGAGGGGGTGGTTATACATTGTGAGATCCATTGAATAAAAACTTCAGGGAATTCCATAACATATGAATTGTTTAGTACATCCTAGTCTACATTATCATAAGCTTTCTTTAAGTCAATCTTAAGAAGACAATTCTTGCTACTCCTTCTTCTAAAATAAGTTATTATTAGTTCTTGAAGAAGAAAGATATTATCCACCATAATCCTTTAAGGTATGTATGCCCCTTATGATAGATCAATGAATTTATTTAGGACTATCTTCAGTCTTTTAACCAAAATCCTACTAATAATCTTATACACAGTATTGCAATAAGAAATAGATCAAAATGAAGAGAAAGAGTACTGCTTATTATTCTTAGGAATAAGTGTTATAAAGGTCTTGTTGATCTCAGAAAGAAGATTTCCATTATTAAAAAAATCTTAGATAGCTTTAACCACTATATGTTTAGTTAGATTCTATGATTTCTTAAAGAAATAAGTATTGAAACCATTAGGACTAGGTGCCTTTAAGGGATTCAAAGACTTCAAAGAGCTTTTAATTGTTTGGATAGTAATAGGCCTGTATAGAGCATCTATTTCTTATGAAGCAATGGTTTCCTACATGATCTCTTTCAAAAGTGAACAGGAGGAGTAAGCATTGATGGGAGCTCTTAGGATGTTTGAGAAATAATCAAGGCTCCTTAAAGTAATAGTGATTAAGAATTCAGCTCCTATTTGTTCAAGTCTATGGAGACAATTCTATTGTTGTTTTTCTTGGAAACCATAACTTTGTGGAAGAATGCAATGTTTCTATCCCCAAATTTCATCCGTTTAACTCTTAACCTTTGTTTCATAAGTAAGTAGTCATAGAGAAGGATCTTGGAAAGATTCTGCAAAGTTAGCCTCTTTTTGTGCTTTAAAAGATTTGACGAGGGATTGTTATAAAGATCCAACTAAATTCTGTCAAGGTCATTCCTAGTAGTGTTGAGGAGATGGCGAGTGTTGCCTATATTATACTGGAAAAGAACCTTAAACTCCTATTTAATAAGGCCCATTTTCCTAGCATAAATGAATTGTTTGGAACCTCTGAAGTTGGCATTTAAAACATTTAAGATGCACTCCTCAAAACCTATCATCATATTAGGAAGTTATTAAGATTGAAAGGGGTGTAGAGAATAAGCTAATGACAGATGAATCATAATAGTAGAGTGATCTAAGATACTCTGATTGGTGAAAGTAGAGAATTTGTTTTGATAAGTTTTTAACCAAGTTTGATTTCCCAGACTCCTATCAAGTTTCTTTCTAATGAAGTTATCACTAGTTTACTTGTTACACCAAGTATAGAAGATGCACCCAGAAGAAAGATTAGTAACTTTAATATCAGATAAGCATTATATTAGTTTAAAAAAATGGAATACTAGTAGTTCTAATGCTATCAGGTTCATCTAGTCTAAAAGGGCATTAAAATCACCAATGACAAGCCAAGGTAGAGGAGAAGTGCTTGTTTAAGATTTGACCTGATTCCATAGAAAGATTCTCTAGTAAACACTGTTCTGAACCTATATAAAAGAGGTTAGGACAGAATCACCTGAATTCTTTATAAACACCTCAAGTTGTATCTTCTAATCAAAATTGAATTTGATGGATACGTTAATAAAAGAAGAATCATACACAAAAACAATTTTGCCATTGGAGTGGTGAGTGTGATTGGAAATTTTGATCTAAGTTTTTGACAAAACTTCAAGGAGGTTGCAATTGTGCCTTTTCATTTGATTTTCCAAAATCTTTAAGCTACCAACTAAAAGGCTTTTTTATGGTGTGCATTAGCCCCCTTAATGTTTCATTTTAGTATAATAATGATTTGAGCTCCATAGTTGGAGCTTTTCTCTTCCCATTTGATCTCCTCCTAATGATAAGTTCAAACTCCTATTGAGCTAGTCCAATTTGAGTTATGACTTTTTTTGGAGTTATAAAGTCTACTCCAGCTTGGTCTTCTTCAAAAGGAATATGTTCTTCATTTGGAGACTTGTTAATGTTGGTATTTGTTACTTTTTCATGTTGGTTACTAATCTCACTGACATATATTGCAAGTGGAGGTTGATTATCTGTAGTTGTGTTTTGGCCCATCACTTCTTAGTATTCTCTAGTTTTTAAGATCTAGAAAGTTGGTCTCTAAAGGTGGAGCTTTATTATAAGTAGTTGTGTTTTGGCCTATCACTTCTTGGTATTCTCTAGTTTTGAAGATCTTACCAGTTGGTTTCTAAATTTTTGTAAAAATGAGCTGTGATTTCCAGGCATATGAGACCTTTATTTGATCCTCAAAAGGTTCTAAGTCCTCATCTAATTGAATTATAGGAATGCTTTATGAAAGATTTGTTATGAATGTTACGAGTACACAAATCTTGGCAAATTGAATCCTCTTCACTTTGATTGTAACTTAATCCATGCATATGGGTCTCCCAATAAAACTTGTAATGTGACTAAGACTAGTATTGTTCTAATACTCAATGGAAACACTATGTATGCAAATTTAAAGAGAATATCATCCTATTTAATGTCATCCATTCTTATTCCAGGTCTCCAAATTTGTAGTAGGAGAGGTTTATTGTTAACATGCCATGGACCTACTTGTAATACCCTCTTAGCTTCATCTATATTTAAAAACCTAAACAAAAACACATCATCACTGTTTATAAGAACATCCTGAAGTCTATAAGCTTTCTAATTATTTAAGGTCCATTGTTCCATCACTAGAAATGCCACTTTTTTATCAAGGAAGAATCCTACAAAAGCGGTATTCCATTTGCTAACATTTGCTTTGAGAATTTCCAAAGGAGAAGACATAATCCTATTCTTTGAGGATTTATTGGGAGGGCAGAAGTTAAGTTTTAGCTCAGGTGTGGTTCCATTAGTAACCTAGATGTGAGACTTCTTGATGAGAGGGGAATTGTTCCTAGTTAAAGAAGCTAAGGAGAGATAGCAAAAGGGGTAGAGGAGGAACGTTGAGAGGTTGAAATTAAAGGTAGGAAGTTTGTATCAGCCATAGAGGGAGGGTAATGACTCATGGATAAAACAAAAAGGTGGTTAAGAGACAATAAGCTAGCAAAAGTTTTGTGAAAGTCAATGAGATAAATCCTAAAGCAAATAAGATAAAGAAATGAAGAGTGAATAGGAAAGGATGGACGAAAGAAGAGTGATTAAGGAGAGGAAAACAAAGGTATAAGATGAGTAACAAAGCAAAGTAGAAGAAAAAAGACAAGTCAAAGAAGATAGAGGGAAATGTGGTTACAGAAGAAGCTATAGAGCGTGAGGAAGTAAAGTGAATAGTAAATTCTGCAGAGTGAACAATAGTAAAGTTAAGATCATGATGAATAGTTAGCAATAGCAAAGCACTATTGGATTGCGATGCTCATCGTTAATTAATACTTCTTAATTTGTAGCTACAATGCCTTCTATTATTGGAGGAGTACTTGTTATCTTAATTTCCTTCTTTCAATTTTTTTAATTCTTCATTTTTCTTAAGTACTTTGTACATTAATGACATTGCACAACTCAAATATGGGGGCAGAGAATTATGCTTATCAATATTGTTATAATTAGCTTAATAGAGAAACATTTGGGAAAAGTTTTTAACTTCAAAAGAACATTGATTTAGATAATCCATTATAACTTCAATCTTTTTATGATTTGATATGTTTAAGAAAATATTCATGAGCATAATGATTAAGCTATGTTTAATTTTCCTTTATTAATTTTGAAAAGAATAGTTGATTTGCACTATAGTACTTTTATATAACTTAGACATATAATTGAGATAAAAGTGAATTATTTTTAAACATATTTATCATACCACAAAAAGAAGAGAAAATATATGTATGAATAAGTGAGCATAAAATAAATTCACTCCGCTAGCTTCAAACTAAATAAAAAGGTTGAAATTAAAGAGTGGTGTTAGTAGAGTATTCAAAAAAAGGTGTTTACTTTCATATTATGAGGTTAGGGGACTTTTCAAACAATTATTTTAATGCTCTTATGTTAATTTAATATTTACTAGACTATACTATAAGAACAATAGGTACAATTTCCCAATTAATTTTTGTCGCAATTCAGAAAAATACACAATCATATGATTAGAGCGCTATTATTCATGTAAAACATGGACATTTGCTTGTTCTCTTATTATATATAAATTAGTATGTTATAGTTTACTCAACTTGATAGCACTTGAAATTATCTTTGATATATCATTCATTGTATGTTTAAATCACATTTATTTACTTTTTTATGACTTAATTATGGAATTTTTTATAGTTTCATGAATGGAATTTTTAGCGTATAGCAATTCTGATTAAAACAATGTGAAAAAAGTGGTTTGCTTTTATAGATTGAATGCTTCTTTAAAGACATCAAGGAGCGATAATAATTTAAGTAAAATATTTATGGGATATCCTAGTTTCTCGTTTGGTAATTATGAATTTTTTATTATGAATTTTTTAAATGATGACAACTAATTTCCTAAGAAAACTATCTATATTTCAAAAGTTAAGGAAAGACATATTCATGTTAAGAAAGAGGTTAAAACAATGATTGAAAAAAAAACATGAAGGGGAATTAAAAGTTATGAAGCAAAACGTTAAGAAGTTGATTATAGAGAAGAAAGAGTTAAGGTTGATGTTATTCAACATAATTATAGGATTTAGTTCAATTTTTGTTGCATTGTTCATATTTTATATAGTTAGAAAATGGATTTAGTATGAAATTGACTACATATTCTTGTTTATGCTTATGTTTTTTTTAAAAAATTGATTAGTATTAATACACTTTTTATTTCTATAATTAAATAGAAACATTTCCATTATAGTCAGTAATTATATGAAATTACTGAGTTATTGATAGGAACATATTAAACATAATTATCAAGAGGAAGAGAATCTCTAAGATCCAATTCTTCAGTTGCTGTTGTATAAAATTAAAATTTTCATTTATAAAATACACCTAATGTAATATTTAGTTACAAAAGAACCTACTTGATGCATAAATTCTAGTCAAACATCAATTGTCATATTATAGTTCATCAATTACCACAATATCAATTAAAATTATTCATTCTCTTAGTTTACCAAAATAATCCGATTACAACAATAAACATGTCAATTCATAAGTCATTCAAAATTTTGGTTTATCAACTTAGTAGCCGCCGGTCCCAATTATTACTCTCCTTCTCATTGTTGTAGCTTGTACTTGTCATGAAATGATTATAGATTAACCTAATAAATCTTGGTTCAAAAGACAATTTGAAGGATCTTGGATCAATTTTGCTATAATTCCTTTTAGTTATATTTGTATAACTAGTAACTTGTTAACCAAACTATCAATGTAATGGTTGTTGATCAACATGTTAATAAGTTTAACATTAATTGGTAGATGTATTTTATTATAATAATTTTTGAATAAAATATTACTCCCTTAATAGGTCGTAAAAATTGATCCTACAATCTTATAAAATTGCTTTTTTTATAGTAATAATTGAAAAACTCCTCCAGTTTTTATTTGGAGTGATTGATAGTAATGGTGGCATGTTTACATAGATAACCATATAGATCCTATACCCTATGCCTGTAACATTTATCTTTTTTTAGTCTAAAAAATATACATTTTATCCCTTTTACTAACCTTATATACTTTATCTTCATTCCACAATATCCTCTATTGCATTGCCTCCTTAAAATTTTCAATCTTCTTGACAATTACTGGAGAAATATTTGATTTTTATGTATTTAGGTATACCCTCCTTTTAGCTTGTCTCTTTATTATTATTATTATTATCCTTATAGTTTCTAGTATACTAAAAATTGATTTGTCCCTTGCTGTTAGAATCCATCCATTCTTACTTGGTTTATTATCAACAATTCGACATTTTAACTTAAATTATTGGTATAACCAAGTTAAAGTCTCATGTGGACATTCAAGCAATACAGAAACACATCTATATCTATTTTTGTAATTTCTTTAGTTTCTCATTGAAGTCTTTGACATATGTAGATCATACAAATGCTCAAAATTACCTCTTTAATTTTTTACCACTCTAATGTCCATACCAATTGTGATAGATATGTCTAGCACTCATTTTATAATATGCACTTAATAGTGTGGCCTCAACTAGTCTTACATATCTTTAGATACAAATCAAGAAACATTAGGTAGATAAAATAAGGCAACAACATAGCATATAAAAAATAAATAAAAGTACTTTTTGTATATTATGACTCCATCTCTATGTTTTAACTCCAAATTAGCTAATAAGAGATTCATGAACCAACTCTATGAATCAATACTTTCCACTTTTACAACTTCGTATGCTATAGGACACATGCCTCCATCTTTATACCTTCTAATTACACTGATTAGTTTTCCTTAAAATTTAGTCTTTAAGAAATAGCCATCTGTCCCAAGTATGGGCTTTAAGCTTCTTCATCTATCTTTAATAGCTAGAGACAAATATAACTTTTTGAATTGCAACAATGAGGTTTCTTAATTCCTTAAAAATTATAGTTGCACTGTTGAATAAAGATTACTGAGTTTTAACTCATAGATATAACTTTGAAGTTTTGAATATTCATAAGCATAGTTTAATGCTTTTTCCTTCTTAACTTCATATGAATAGTTGAATTTACAAATATATTTAACTTCTCCCTATATTATTCAATCATCCTTGTAGCAATCCCTTCTAGAATTTTGTCCTTGAAGTCTCTACTAAAAAAGCTTGGCTAATACCATTTAGAACTTTTTTATTGTAAAACAAGCATTTTTTAGACCTATGTGTCTTGATTTTGAATCATTTATCCTTACTATCATATATTGTATATAGTTCCCACTTTCATCTTTCAATGCATCATACTTTATTCTATTTAGGCTCACTATTTTTCCATTTAACATTAAACCCTATTGCTATTGAATAATTAGAAAAATCATCTTTAAAGTCTTATGAGTTGCAAAATTTCATATATATTTTCCATTGTGATGTACCACCACTACTTCATATCTAACACTTACTAGGCGTTTGGTTTGAGCACGGAATTGACTATGGATATGGGTATAATAGTAGAAAGGAATAGGGATGAGTATGAAAAATAAAAAAATGATGTTTGGTTTGTAACTTGGGTTTCTGTATTAATACCAATAATGTTGTTTGGTTTGTAACTTGGGTTTCTGTATTAATACCAATAATGTTGTTTGGTTTGTTACATTAATGGGAATGAAAGATAATATAATACCATTTTTACCCTCAATAAAAATGAAAATAATTTGCCCTTCATATGTTTATTGGGGCTATCTCCATATGTTTAACTTACAGTAAAAAAATTAATCAATTTGTCAAGGAATTTTATCGCAATTTTCCAGCATTAGATGAGCTATATGATCATTTGTTAACAGAGCTGCATAATGCCAACAATACAATTGCAACTATATTTCCATATCATATTCAAAATGGAAATGGATAAGGACGATGATTTAACACTCCCAATCTTCCAGAAAATATACCTGGAGGTGCAGAAAAAAAATTCCTTCACTAATGAGACGCGATAAGTCAGGATGGGAGATCGTAAGGAATTGAGAGGTGATAAGGAAGTAAAGAGGATGGTAGGGCAAAGGCTAGGGATAAAAGAGTAAAAAATAAACGTGATAAAAACTTATATTAGAATGAAAACTCGATACCCACCCCCTTGGTGGGTTTACTAGATTCCCAAATTTAATGGGATAAATCCATTCCCCTGGAATTGAAAACTCCAAAGCAAACATTATTTTTTACAATTATTCCATTCCTTCGTTCCTAAACCCTCAAACCAAATGCCCCCTCAATGCTTGTGGCTTGGATTTTCAACACCATTGAGCCCACGCTTTGTTCGATCATATCTCATATAGAGAACGTGAAGGACTTATGGGAAGATATCAAGCAGAGATTTTCTATAGGAAACAGACCAAGAGTGTAACAATTGAAGTCAGATCTTGCAAATTGCAAGCAGGAGGGCAGGCCATAGTCATATATTATGGTCGGCTCAAAACAATTTGGCATGAATTGAACAACTATGACCAGATACCGGTGTGTAAATGTAGTGGATACAAATGCAATCTTACTGCAGAATTGCAAAAGAAACGTGAAGAGGAAAAAGTTCATCAATTTTTGATGGGCTTAGATGATGAAGGGTATGGAACAGTACGTTCCAGTATACTGAGTACAGAACCATTGCCAAACCTGAATCGGGTTTAGTCAACAATTGTTTAGCAAGAGCAGGTGAGGAACATGACACGAACAAAGGAAGAAAAAGGTAGCCCCATAAGCTTTGCAATACAAGCTAGCAGTTGAAGTTCAGGAAAGGATAAAAGTGCAGTTTGTTCAAACTGCAAGCAAGGAGGACATGATACTGAGTCTTGCTTTCAATTAATAGGATACCCGAAGTGGTGGGGGAACAAACCTCGCTCCAATATGTCTGGATGGGGTAGGGGACACAAATGCCAGATTGGAAGTCGTGACAAGGGAACTAACTCACGAGCCAATGCTATGCAAGTGCCTGGAGGTAAAGGAGAACAAGGAAATGTGACTGATGTCGACAGGAAGGGTTTTACTGGACTGAGTGAAGAACAATGGAACAAATTGATGGGAATGTTGAACTTAACCAAGAACAACAGTAATGAAAGGTTGTCGAGTAAGCAAAGTATTTTGTCTTTGATTATTGACACAGGTGTTTCCATCATATGACAGGAACATATGCTTACCTTAAAGAAGTTCGTGATATCGAATCTTGGTCTGTTGGTTTACCTAATGGAGATAAGACAATGGTGGTCAAAGAAGGAAGTGTTGTTCTTGAAAGGGATTTAAAGTTGTAACATGTTCTTTTTGTTCCCAACTTGAATTGCAATTTAATATCTGTATCAAATCTTCTACATGATTCGAGTTTGGTGGCTCAAATTACTGACAAATTTTGTGCTATACAGGACCTAGATTTGAGGAAGTTGATTGGAGCAGGTGAACAATGTGAGAGCAGGTGAACAATGTGAGAGGCTTTATTTTCTTAAGGGAGTGGCTTCAGTTCACGCATGCAAAACCACAGATGACGCGTCCTTTGAGCTATGACATAGGAGGTTGGGTCATCCTTCTCCAAAGGTGGTAGAGTTGATTTCTGAAGTTCGTAGTTCAACTAGCAATTGTAATAAGGCTTGTGATGTCTGTTTTAGAGAAAAACAAACCAGGGAAGTGTTCTTTTCTAGTGACAATAAAGCCAAAGAGTGTTTTGATTTGATACATTGTGATTTAT
>JANZXP010015317.1:0-13817 GCA_027576715.1 Erythroxylum flavicans
CACTTTAATTCATATATGATTTTAGGTACAATTTGGAAGCAAAGAAATTAAAGTGAGTCGAAAGCACTACATTTGGGATATTTTTCAAAGATTAATTTTCACTTGTCTTCATGGAGCAAGGGGAAGAAAATTAAAAGACAAGATGAATTAAAAGTGCTTGCTAGAAAAATAAAGAAATAATAAGAGAGCAAAACATATGTAGCAGCTGGGAGTTGAAGGGCCAAACAACATGCATGTAGGTGGATTAAAACAAAGACAAAATGACAGCAGCACAACCTAAAAGCAAAAGGAAGCTAGCATTTAACGCTAGCATCACTTATGTTTAACACATGGTGTTAAACACCAACGCTAGAGTTGCATGCGTTTAACACATAGATTTAAATGCTAGCATTGAACATGAAATCTAGCATTAAGCGTTAGTGTTTAACACTACAAAAGGATTGAAAAGAATAAAAGAGTGGCGTGAAATAGAGAGTTAGGAGGTGGCAGAAGAAAACGTCAATAGGAGGGTGGTCCAAGGAGTTAATTCATCACGTCACACAAATAGTAGCATGAGAAAGAAGAGAGCTTTATGACAAGAGAAGAAGGAAAGTTGCGTGAATAGTATAAATGGACCACCATCTTTATTTGTCAATCATGAATAGTAGCTAGGAAGAAAAGCTTGCGACAAAGCGGAGAGCTACTAGGGGTTTCGATTGGGGTAATTTTCATAGGGCTGAAGCATTTTCTTGGGAGACCCATAAAAGGCTAAGTTTTTAATGCCAGTTCAGAGGTGACATCGACGCCGATGACTCGGGTTAAACATTTTTTTATTGTTTTGTTGTTTCTTTCCCTCATTAGAAATTGATTATGTTATATTGTATAGATTGATTAGGTATTTGAATGATGATGATTTTAATGCTCTTTTGAATCATTTTTCATGAAAACCCATTGCTAGAATAGAATGTAATACATAATTGCTGTATTCTCGATTCATATGTAGCAACTAATGGTTCTGAATCATTAGAGATAACATAACATAGGTTAAATAATCCAAGCTTGTGTGATTATTGCCTAGAATGGTCTATTTTTCTGATTCGTAAGGCGGTTGTCCGTATAAACTTAGAGAGCTTATTGTAGGTTTCCCAATAGCTAGGGTTAATTAACGAGCACTTCATGATTAACTAAGATCTACGGAAAAATTGGGATTAACAGGGCTTGTTGTTAATGTAAAACCAATAATTTCTAAGAGAGATAAAAGAACAACAAATTAATGAATTATTCTTAATTAGGGTGTAGGCCGATAGTGAACCAAAGAACCAGATCCTTACCAAATTCTGCAATTTTATCATTTTTCACATGTTGTCTTTAATTTGATTTCATTAGGTTTATTTTATTTTATTTTTTATTAAATCCAAACCCCCATTACCTAAACATCAATTAACTTCATTTTATAAGCTAACCGAACACTCCCTGTGAGATCGACCTAGACTTGTCACTGCTATAATAGTAATCTAGTTATTTTATTTTGACTAGCGTTATGATGCGTCGGTCAATATGTTAATAGAACTTGATGAAGACTAAATTAGGGATTGATTGATTGATTGAAGTATTGGTGTTAAATATGTACTGGGAAAATGATGCATGAATGGTAGTTTCTGTTTTGTTTTTGATGCATGAAAATAGTAGGTTATAGGCTGTTAAATGGATAATTTTGAACTGGAAATTGAGATGAAATTGATGAGAAATTGAGCTATAATTAAGGTATAATTGAGGTATAATTAATGGACTGCTATGAAGGTGTTTTAAATTTGATATGAATGAGTGTTCTTTTGAATTTGTAAAAACTTGGGGATGTTAGTGTATGTGTAAGAATGATTGTTAGTGACATAAATGAATAGATTTTAAAGAGCTTTAATGTAACCAAGATAGAAGTTATATTAACATGAATTGGAGTAGCTTTTGAGAGTATGAATTCTATAAAATTTGAAGTGTAAATGCTGGTCCTAAGTAGATGAAATTTATGGAGAATTGAGGGAAATTGGATAGTGCATAGCGGGCACTCATCCCACAATCGTAGGAAGGTTGCCACAATCGTGGCCAAAGCTTTGAAATGATAATTTCAGTTTTGTGAATTTGTTGAATCAAATGAGGATAACTTACTCTACATTGGTGTATTTGGACTTGATTAAGGCTTGAAATGAACCTAGATTGTTGCTTGATTAATTAGTTAAGAGTTTGATAAGTTTAGGTTATTAATTGATGTCATTACGTAAGGAATGGATTGTCTTGATATTAATGTATTTAAATATGGAAATTATGAGTTGTTAAAGGAATAAAGGTGTTCTTATGAATGCAAATATAATCTAAAGGATATGAGTAAGGTCTATTAGGTATGAATGAATGAGAATTGGGAAATTGTGTGAATGTATATTGCTAGAAAAGGTCGATGAATGTATGATTAATGAATTTAGAGTAATCGAACTTACTTAGGGTATAAACCTTAATGCAAAGTAGTAATATACAAGCTATAATAATTGAATGGTCAATATTTGTGAAGAAGAATACATACTCGAAAATGTCAATTGAGTATGCATTGAACATTACACATATACATGTGCATGATTGTATATTCATATGATTGAACAAATTCGTGATTGCGAACTATGTGTATTGCTTGACTATAAACAAACAAGTTGATTGCTAACATCCAGACATTGTCAGATCATCAAGTTAATAACTATTTTGGAGCATATTGTGAGTTAATCTAGATGTCTAAACTCAATTATATGTGCTTTTGTTGAATTGTATATGTAATATGGAATGTATGAACAATTGAATGATGAATGTTGGACTTAGATCTGAAAATTTTGATATATGGCATGAGCACATTGAATGAAAAGTATCGAAAGTATAATATGTGAATTGATGCATCTCATTACATTGAAATGCATGATCAGATAAAGGAGTTATGACCGGAGTAGTCAATGTGTGAAAAAGAGCTTAAAGCCCAGTATTGTGCACAAAGAGCCACAGGCTCAAATAACAATGAGCTCAGTATCCATAACAGATACAGGAGAATAAATGAAATGAGCTCGGTATTAACAACAGATAGGTGATAGTAAATTGCATTTGTAGGTGCTCGATCATAACAAAGAAAAATAAGAATGGAATCACATGTGCATTTGCATATACAACTTTACATGTATTATATGAGTGATTAAGATGATTTATTAGATTGTTTGGAAATAGTGATATGAAATAATTGAATACATGTTGTACTTGTTGACATATGATATAATGTGATGTGATATTTAATGCTGGATAATGTGTTATGCTTGGTGAATTGGGTTATATACTTGTCTTTATGTTCTGACTTGAGTGAGCAAATTGATGATGGTTCACTCACTGAGTTTGCAAACTCATCAAAATTGCAATGTTAATTTTCAGGTTCAAGGGATATAGCTTCTAAAGCGATCTAATAGAATTATAGTATTATTATTTCGGAGATGAGAATGGCTCAAATTTCTAGTTAGATGATACTTGCAAAGTCTAGATAGATGTCTTTTGTATTAACATTCTATGTTATGACACACATTGTCTCTAGTGTGTAATTTTTGTACTGTATGTTGTAATGGGATTGAGTTCAAAGCTATTATGTATGGTCTGCTTGAATTTGGAATGTTAATGACATATATGACTTATTATGATTGTGAAGGAAATAAGTATTTGGAATGGTTAAGTTATGTTAATGCCTCATACTGTATTTATATGATTTTTCTAACGTACTATTTTCGTAGAGTATATTCTAGACTATCCGTGGATATATTCAGGCATATGCGCTATAAGAGTGGCGTGTTACAAGTTTTTGTATCAGAGCATGGTTTGGCATCATTAGGGATATATATAAATATTTAAATATGACAACTAGTGAGAGACTCGTAAAGTGATCATAATTATTATTTGTTATAGGTTATATGCTATAGGAGATCGAGTCGTAAAATTAGCTAATCTTAAGTTTATAGGAGCCAATAGGGAGCCCCCAATACCCCAGTCTGACCAACTGCCTCAGAGATTTCCTAAGAGGAGACAAAGGAGGTATGATAAACTTAGGAACCAGGGGACTATAGACTTCTATGGAAGTAAAAACCCTGCCAAGGAAGAAGGTTGGTTGGAAAGAACGGAAAGGGTGTTTAATCAAATAGACTGTGAGTTTGATGAAAGGTTTGACTACACAGTCTTTTTACTTCAAGGCCTGGCTTATCAGTGGTGGAAGACTATCCCAGGTAGTTCCGACTGACCTTATAGACTATCGTGGGAAGACTTTTGAAGGTCTTTAAGAAGAATTATATGCCAAATATCTATTTGGATAGGAAGATGAAAGACTTTCTCGATCTGAAATAGGGAAATCTCACTATAGCCGAGTATAAGGTATGGTTTAATGAATTAATGGGCTATACTACTACTCTGATTCTGACTGAGGAAGATAAGGGTAAGCAGTTTGAGGATGGACTGAATATGGAAATCAGGACGAGGTTGGCTATTACTAATTTGAATAGTTTCACTAAGTTGAGGGTTTCTTCGATTCAGATTGAGCAGTTACTGAAGGATGAACAAGGAGAGTATAGGTAGGAGTTTATAATTAAGAGGCACGGTGAGTTTCAAGCTAACTCTGGCAGAAGATTTAGTTAATCGCTATCATAAACTAGATTGAGGCAGTCAGGGTTTAGATCGAGAGGTAGTTTTGTTTATGCTGGTAGTGGTAAAGGTCAGGTGTCTGGAGGATAGACATATGGAGGGCAAACACAACAGATGCCTAGTTGTGAGCATTGTGGAAAGAAACATGGTAGAGAATGTTGGAAGATATTAGGAGCTTGCTTGTATTGTCGCTCTTTTGAGCATCAGATTAGAGATTGTCCCGTAATATTGGAAACACAGTTTGGAGTGAGAGGAGGATCAATAACTGAAATAACTGTCTAGTAAAGTAGAGCCAGTGGAGCAGGATGAAGAGGTGTAGGTAGGGGTAAAACCAGTTCAGCAGGTCTTAGTGTTAGGACTGAGGTGCGGAGTAACCAACCACAGTCCCAGGCCAGGAACTTTGCTATTACAAGGTAGGAGGCACATAATTCCCTAGATGTTGTTGCAAGTGTGTTACATGTCTTTCAATTTGAGGTATTTGCATTGTTAGATCTAGGATCTATACATTCATTCATTACTCCACATCTAGCATCTAAACTGCATTGTGAGAGAGAGATGTTGAAATTTGGCTTAGAGGTGAGTACTCTAGTAGGTAGTACTATAGTGATTGGGAAAGTATGTACAGGGTGTATTATTTGGGTTGACTATGCTGAGTTGAAAGCCGATTTGATAGTGCTGCACTTAAAAGAGATAGACCTCATTTTGGGTATAGACTAGCTTACTGCACATAGGATTGTAATGAATTGTTATACTAAAGAAGTCATTCTTGAATCTCCTAATCAACCAAGGGTTATGCTTTGAGGTGTTAGTCAAGCAGTACTAGCCAAATTGATTTCATCAATGAGTGCCTTTAGGTTAATTTAAAGTGGATGTGAGGCTTATTTAGTCTATGTGACCAATACCCGAATTGAGCAGACAGTACATGATATTCTTGTTGTTAAGGATTTCCTACTGAATTATCAAGATTACCCCCAAATAGGGAAACGGAGTTCACTATTGGCTTAGTTCCAGGTACTGCTCTTATATCTATTCCTCTATATAGGATGGAACCTATGGAACTTAAGGAAGTTAAGACAATTACAGAAGTTGTTGGATAAAGGTTTTATCAGACCCATTGTATCACCTTGGGTAGCTCCAGTTTTGTTTGTAAAGAAAAAGGATGGAACCTTGAGATTATACATTGATTATAAGCAATTGAATCAGGTGACAGTGAAGAATAAGTATCCCTTACCGAGAATAGATGATTTACTTAATCAGTTATAGGGAGCTCAGGTATTTACTAAACTAAATTTGAGGTCAGGGTATTATCAATTGAAAATAGCAGAAGTTGATGTACCAAAGAGTGCATTCAGAACCAGATATGGGCATTTTGAGTTTTTGGTAATGCCTTTTGGATTGATGAATGCTTCGGTGGCCTTTATGGCATTGATTAATAAAGTATTCCAACCTTATTTAGATCATTTTGTGATTGTATTCATAGATAATATTTTGGTGTACTAGAGAAGTAAAGAGGAACATTTGGAGAATTTGAGATTGGTCTTATAGATAATGAGAGAGAAGTAATTGTACTCCAAGTTCAGTAAGTGTGAAATTTGACTTGATCAAATGGTATTCCTGGGTCATATCGTAGCTGGATAGGGCATACAGGTAGACATAAAGAAAATTGAGGCAGTGATGAAGTAGGAAGCACCTAGAAATGTGTCTGAGATTCAGAATTTTCTTGGGTTAGCAGGTTATTACAGGAGGTTTATTTAGGGGTTTTCATTGATCTCAACCCCTTTGACAAAGCTTCTAAGAAAGAATGTACCTTTTTGATGGATTGATGACTTCAAAGGAGTTCTGAGGAATTAAAACATCGATTAACTACAACATTGGTGTTAGTTATACCATTTGGATCTAGAGGATATATTGTATATAGTGATGCTTCACACCAAGGATTAAGAAGTGTTTTAATGCAGTATGGTAAAGTGATTGCTTATGCTTTGAGACAGTTAAAGTCCCACAAGTTTAACTATTTAGTTCATGATTTAGAGCTTGCTGCAGTTGTGTTTGTTTTGAAAATTTGGAGATATTATTTATATGGTGAGATGTGTCAGATATTTACAGATCATAGAAGTTTGATATTTTTGTTGAGTCAAAAGGAACTGAATATGAAAAAAGGAGGTGGATTGAGTTGCTTAAAGATTATGATTGCAAGATTGAATACCATCTAGGTAAAGCCAATATTGTAGATGATGCATTGAGCAGGAAAACTAATAACAGTGTGGCACAAATACAAACATCAAGATTACAAAACCTAATTCAACTAAGAGCCCTGAATGTTGAGCTAAGTTTGGGGCGGAATGAAGCATTGCTAGCTATTTTGAAGCTTAGACTAGCATTGAATGAAAGGATCAGGAAAGCTCAAAACAAAGACCTATAATTGATTAAGATTGTAGAGAAGTTATAACATAATTTGAGTTCTGAGATTGAGTTGAGAGATGATACATTGTGGTTAAAGTAGAGATTGTGTGTACTGGATGTTAATGGTCTAAGAGAAGAAATTATGGAGGAAGCACACATAGCGGCCTATGTTATTCATCCTAGTACTAAAAAAATGTACAATAATCTGAAACAAAATTTCTAGTGGCCAGGGATGAAGAGGCAGGTGGTTGCATATATTGCAAGGTGTTTCACATGCCAACAGATTAAAGCGAAGCATCAGGCTCTAATTGAGAAGTTACAGTCATTACCTATTCCAAAGTGGAAGTGGGAAAGGATTTTAATGGATTTTATTATGGGCTTGCTAAAGACTTCGGGACAACATGATACTATATGAGTCATTATTGACAGATTAACTAAATCAACTTATTTCTTACCTATTAGAGAAAATAACACATTGGATTAGTTAGCTCAAAGATATATTAATGAGATAGTGAGGCTACATGGAGTTCCAGTATCTATTATATCAAACTAGATCCCAGATTTACTTCTAGATTTTGGGGTAGTTTACAGTCAGTAATGGGTATAAAGTTAAGTTTTAGTACAACATTTCATCCTCAGACAGACGGGCATAGTGAAAGGACTATTCAGACTATTGAGGATATGCTTAAAGCTTATGTTTTGGAGTTTCAAGGAACATGGGATGAATATGTAGCTCTCATTGAATTTGCATACAATAATCATTATCATGGTAGTATTGGTATGGCTCCATATGAGGTGTTATATGATAGAAAATGTCGATCACCTTTACATTGGGATAAAGAGGGCCTAAGGATTGTTGAAGGCCTGAGTTGATTCAAGATACTATTGACAAGGTAAAATTGATCCATAGTAAGATTAAGGCAGCTCAAGACATGCAAAAGAGTTATGCAGATCAACACGGGAGGGATATAGAGTATCAAGTAGGAGATAAGGTGTTTTTGAGAGTGTCGTCTTAGCAAAGAGTGCTAAGGTTTGGTAAAAAGGGAAAGTTAAGCCCTAGATACGTTGGTCCTTATAAGATTACTAAGAGAGTAGGACCATTAGCTTATAAATTAGCATTACCACCAGAGATGTCTCAGATTCACAATGTGTTTCATGTTAATATTCTCAGGAGATATTGATCAGCATGTATTATCGACATAGGAGGATGAGATTGCAACAAATTTGAGTTATGTTAAGGAACCAATCAAAATTGTTGGATACCAAATGAAACAGTTGAGAAATCACATAATTCCTTTGGTTAAAGTCCTTTGGAGGAATCATTCAATAGAATAAGCTACATGAGAGACTAAGGAATACATAAGGAAAGAGTACCCCCATCTATTTAGTCAATTAGGTAAGAATTTCGAGGACAAAATTTCTTAAGAGGGGAGAATTGTAATAGTCAGTTTCCAAAACTTAATAAGGGTTAGAATATTAGACTTTTAGGTCGTATCATTTTAGAATTTATGATGAATGTTGAATTAGAAAACATTACAAAGACAATATATACACTCAATTGTCATATTCCGGGGTATGAAAGGTTTAAAATGATGATGATTTGATTATGTATTGCTTATGTCTTGAATTTTTGTTTGATGGATTATAATTAGTAATTTGGAGTTAATTGTTACAATTGGAAAATTGATGAATTAAAATGTACATTTAGTCTAGGAAAAATGTCAAGTGGTAAGGCAAGTTAATACATGGAAAATTAAGATGACTAAGCCTATAAAATGAGTGACTTTTGGCATAGAAAATTAAGTGACAAATAGTAGTAGTGATTGAGTGACAAATGGCCTAGGATTTAGGTGACATTTGGCAGTTTATATAGAGGACAAGTGAATTGCATGCATATGTGACAAATGTCATTGTAAAATAGTGACACTTAGCACCTAATGAATTAAGCTAATGCAGAAATTGTTTTCGCTGCCTCTTTCTTCTCTTTCCCTCTCACAACCGAAACACACACATACCCTCATAGCTTTTAAATTTTCAGTTCATTTATGTTCGTCACCACTCAAAATCTTTACAAAATTATGCATCAAGAAAGCTATATTCTATTGATTTCTTCTTGTTGTTGGAAAACCATTCTACTTCCATCTTTTTCTTAGAATTGTGCTTGCATGCACAGAAGGCTAGGTTAGCTTGATAATTGAGCAGGAAATTAAGCTGATCAAGTAAGTGAAGACTGATCTCTTTTGATAAATGTTAATAGAATTTGATGATGACTAAATTGGGGATTGATTGATTGAAGTATTATGTTAAATGTGTGCTGGGAAAATAATGCATTAATGGTAGTTTTTGTTTTGTTTCTAATGCATGAAAATAGTAGGATATAAGTTATTAAATGAATGTTTTTTAGATGAAAATTGAGATGAAATTGATGAGGAATTGAGTTATAATTAAGGTATAATTAATGAACTGTTATGAAGGTGTTTTGATTTGATATGAAAGAGTTTTCTTTTGAATCTGGAAAAACTTAGGGATGTTAACGTATGTGTAAGAATGATTGTTAATGACATATATGAATAGAATTTAGAGATCTTTAATGTAACCAAGATGGAAGCTATATTATCATGAATTCAAGTAGCTTTTAAGAGTATGAATTCTGGAAAATTTGAAGTGTTAATGATGATCCTAAGTAGATGAAATTCGTGGGGAATTGATGGAAATTGGATAGTGTACATCGGGGAACTCATCCCACAATCGTGGCCAAAGCTTTGAAATAATAATTTCAGTTTTGTGAATTTATTGAACCAAATGAGGATAAGTCCCTCTATATTGGTGTATTTGGACTTGATTAAGGCTTGAAATGAACCTAGAGTGTTGCGTAATTAATTGGTTAAGGTTTCGATATGTTTAAGTTGTTAATTGATGTCATTACGTAAGGAATGGATTGTCTTGATACCAATGTATTTAAATCTAGAAATTATAAGTTGTTAAAGGAATAAAGGTGTTCTTATGAATGTAAATATGATCCAAAAGATATGAGTAAAGTGTATTAGGTATGAATGAATGAGAATTCGAAAAATGTGTGAAAGTATATTACGGAAAAAGGTTTATGAATGTATAATTGTCTTAGAGTAGTGCTCTAAAGGTAATCACCTTTAGCACTTTTGTACAAACTTTATTTTGATTAATAAAGCAAAAGGTTTTTTTCATTGATTTGATATTCGTTTATATATGAATTGATATTGATCTTAAATCAAATTAATGAAGTCCATGATACTAAACATAGCATAAAGGAAATCATCATGAGATCATGATAATGATATTCCTATCATATGCAATTGTGTTAGCATCTAAATAGTCCCTAGTTATAGGATTAATAAGACAGGACATTATTAACTAGCATGTATTATACTCCTTGATTTGATCAAGCAGTGGATCTCATAAACTATAAGCATCAGATGTTTACAGTTAATATGTGGATGCTTGCTAAGGGTAGTAAGTACATCGGATGACCTACTATAAGATTATCATATGGATAATCTATCAAATGTCAATGATTAATCCCATCATAGCAATGGTGCAAATATCCTTAGACTTGAAGTACTTAAGGATATCTTAGATATCAATCCTATGTTTTGACATCATTTCTTGTTACCTTATGATGAGGTCACTCTTAGGATGGTGATTGGGTATAACTATTTATATTTGAAGGTAATTAAGTTCCCAATAAAGGATTCACCACTCCTGATAGAAGGAGATGACACCCACGACCTCTTGTCAGGGTCATTTCTTGGGAGTCTCTGGACAGAGTAATTATGTGTCATAAAGAGAGTCTTCGATGACATATAAGAGTAATGGAAACCGAAGACAAGAACTAACATCACTTGGACTAGATGTGACATAGTCAGTCTAGTGGGAGTTGACACATAGCCCATTCTCCAAACCAAGTGGGGTATAGTATGGCGAAAGGACAAATTGCACGGTAATTGACGATGGAAAGGTTCATAAGTTGGATAATTAATTATAAAATATTTTATGTGTTAATCTACTTATATTATCGTAAATAGGCATCATGAAACCCTTCATAATGTGCTTGAATTAAGAGTTAATTAAAGTGCCTAAAATAATCGGGAACCTAAGGGTCACATGCATAAAAGATTAGATGAAAAATAAGTGTGTATGACCTATTTTAAACAGGCACGATCGTGGCTTGAGGCGATGCATGCCACGATCGTGGCAAACAGGCCACGATTGTGACAAAAGGCACGAAATGATATATAAGTGAGTTCTTCACTTATGTACACGAGTTTCCTTCACTTCTTACATACTCAATTGATAGAGAAAGGGTTCTAGAAGAGTTCTAGAGAGAGTCAGAAGTGTTTTCGAGTTATCTTCATGCAAATTTATGCAATTGTTGTATAAATCTTACATGCATGTAAGATAACCTTGATCTATCGCCCACATTGAACATCTACTTGAATTCATCAAGTTTGGTGTTCTAAACCTGTTATACATTGTTTCTTCTTCCATCTTTGTGTGTTCTTGGAGATCAAGGAAGGGTTTTATGTGAAACAACCCAAACAAGGAGAAGAAATAATAAAGGAGGAGATATACAAAAGTAAAAAGTTTAAATTTCATGTTCTTTCATACATATCTTTGCATACATGTTAGATCTTGTGGTTTACAGGTTGTATTCTGACACTTCCGCTGCATCTACATGCATGTGATGCATACAACCATGGCAAACCCAACAGTGGTATCAGAGCTTGTTTGTGCATGTAATTGATGATGTATTGAACATGTGCAAAGTGTTTGTTGGTTTGTGACTGATTTGCATGTTGTTTTGGAAAAATTCATGTAAATTGTCGAAAAATTATTTTTCTATTTTTCTTTCACAAAATTTTTTATAAGATGTTATATTACGTTTCTGTAAAAGGATATTGCAATTAAATGTCATTTAATATTTTATTTTGAATTTATATCCAAACTATTCATATGTTGATTTCTAGGATTTTCTGGAAAACTGATTGCATATGCTAATTTTGAAAATTTCGTATTAATTCTAGAAAATTTGTTTTTTCTATTTTTCTTTCAACAAAATGTTTATAAGATGTTATATTATGTTTCAAAATGTTTATAAGATGTTATATTATGTTTCTGTAAAAGGAAAATGCAATTGAATGTCATTTGCTATTTTATTACGAATTTAGTTTTAGCTTGATGCATGTATGAAGTTCTGGAAATTCTAGAAATGTGATGAACATGCATGCATTAAAATTCCATATTAATTTTTATAAAAATTGTTTTTATAAATTTTATGCATGCATATGCAAGATGAGATGTTTCCACCTGTATGTGATGCATGACACTAATTGTTCAAGTGGTTATCTTATGCATACATAATGTAATGGTTGACTAGTGTTAGAAGTAATGTGACAAGTGTCACATATAAGATGTGCTAGCTTTTCCTATTTATTAATAGACAATTCCTAAGAATTAGGTTCTATAATTTTTTATTAGATAGATTTAAAATATGTATAAGACTCTAGAATTTTTCGAGAACTAATTGAATTTGATTCAATCAATAAATAAAGTCAAAGTCAACATTGATCAACTTTTTGAAAGTTAATGGAGTTGACTTACTTAATGACTTATAATATATGTATTTCAGTTTTGAGACCTAAATAAGGTTCTTATGTGATAAGATATGTATTATTTTGATGGTAATAGTATGCTTAATGCATGTGCTTGAAATTAGGATTCTAAAAATTTTCCAAACATCTAATCGGTCTCTTTAGTATCTAGTAGGTTAACTTATTTATCTTGACGATTTTGGCCGTCAAGATAATTTTAGCATATGCCGAAATTGTTTAGTTAAATTTGAGATGACCTAGGGATATTATAGAGGACTAATTGGTGTACGGAAATTTTGGAAACTCTAGGGATTAATTTAGAATTAATCTAAGTAGAGCATAACATTTCTAGTGTGACTAGATAAAGGCATATAAACTAGGATTAAAGTGTTTAATTTAGACATCAAAATAATTAATTTTAGGGTTCCTAATCCAATCACATTTATTATTCAGATTAGCCAAGACTAACACTAGTACTCGATTAGGTTTAAGAGTTGAATTGAATCATGAACTTTGGATATTAAGGGGTAATTATGGACATAGGCTCAAATTATTGATGAGACCAAAGAATAAATCCCTCGACCAAATATTAAGACTTATGCCTTCCGTTGATATGGAAAGAACTAGAGTTCTTTTAGAGTTGGGTTGTTGAGCAAACCCAAGCCCGCTCTACACAAACATGTTTAAACCATAGAAATTAGATTGATGGGTTGGTCATAACTGGAAGCATTGATTTGTTGGGCAAACCCAAGGTCAATGTGGACAGAGGCGAAGTTAGGTTATATACATGGGATGTATACAAATCAAGAGTTGATGACCCAATGAGTATGCCAAATCAACAGTTGATGGCACAAGTTGATGGTTGCATAACTGAATGCAATTGGTATGAATGATATCTATCGATTGACCTAAGATGGCTTGTTGGGCACCCAAGGTCATTCTTGGTGATATAGGATATCGACCCATTAAGAAAACTATAAGTTTTTCCGAATTCGTAGTGAGGGCTATGGATTTGAATAAGAATAGTGGGACTCATAATGCATGTTATTAAAGTCCTTATAGATATGCATTAAGTGTACATTCTAACACTTTCTCTCGTTCTTCTAGGTT
>JANZXP010015403.1:0-13812 GCA_027576715.1 Erythroxylum flavicans
CATTGTCATCACCCTCGGCATCTAAGAACACTTCTTCGGGTAGCTCATTCTCGCCTTCGTCCTCCACGATGTATACTCGAAAGTGTTTGTTTTTACAAACGTGACTGGGGATGAATCTTTCATCGCAATAAAAACACAACCCCTTCTCATATCTCTCCTTAAGCATTTCAGGTGGGAGTTGTCGAAAATTGCGTCTCCTAGCCCCTACAGACCCGTCTCTTTGGGGTGGGGTCAGATTTGGAGCTGCTGAGCTCCTCTTCGACTCCATAGCTGCTGCTGGGTCGAAAGTCCACTATGGTGGATCGGTTAAACTGAGCTGGTTTGTTGAGGATTTGTCTTTGCATGGGACTAGCACTGTCTTGCTTCACAATTAAATTCCTATCCTCCACCAGTAACGCCATGTCCATCACCTCACTCAAAGACCCAGCGTGGTGGAGTTTAAGTTCAGCCCTGATTTCCATTTTTAATCCATTAAAAAACAACCCAGTGAGAATTTCTTCATCGATGTGTCGCAATGGCCCTGTTAACAACTCAAAGTTTTCACGGTACTCCATCACCGTCGAAGATTGTTGCAGTCCAAACAGAAGTTCGTATGGGTTCTTAGCTAACGTTGGTTGAAAACGCTTTAGCACAGCTGATTTAAACTCTTTCCAATCAGCTTCTGCATTTCGCGCCTCCCACCAATTGAACCACACCAATGCCTTACCATCCATTGCCACTACCACTGCGCCCCTTTTATCCATGTCGACAACCCCATTAAACTGAAAGTATCTTTCTATTCTATTCAACCATCCATAAGCATCCTTCCCATAGAAAATCTGAATCTCTATCCTTCTTACCCTCTCCTCATAAACTCTCCCTTCCTCTCTCGCTTCACACCTCCTAACCCCCTCAGTTTTCATATTACTTCCCTGCCTTATGTCTGCGGATTCACCCACTCCATTTCCTTTGGTTTCCTCAGTAGTCTCCACTATCGATTTTCCCTTGGATGACTCTGCTCCCTTCCCTTTGATGTGTTGCATCATTTCCAATAATGCTTCTTCCAGTTGGCGTGTTTTCTCATCATCTCTCTCCAATATCTCAGGTAGGTTTGCGACACTCCTCTCTATCAAGTCAATTTTCTCCATCCTTCTTGTCAGTACCATCCACTACCCAATCGAATTCAATCTAATGGCACCAAGAATGTGCTCTGATACCAATTGATAGAACTCAACAAGTATTACTGTACTATTAGAATAAATGAATCAGATGGATCAAAACAATCTCATTGATTCAGTGTAGTGTATTGATATTCTGTAGTAGTAGGCAAATACAATTGAAATAAGAATCAGCTTATATGAGGGGCTGTACCTCCCAATTACAACTCTTAGTCATGCCCTCTTACATGTCATTCCTCTCTTTTTATATCCCATCCTACCCCAATTATTAGGTGACACCTGTCCCTTCTTTGTAACTTACTCATGTGCTAGGATTCTCCAACTTCTTCTTACGCCTACTGTAAACTAATGGCCTTCTAGCTCTATCATATACTAATTAAATATTTGTGACATGATTATTTAATTAGTCTATTAAGTATGATTTAAACTCAATAATTTTACTTAAAACTAATTAAAATTTAATATGTCAAAGAAGGTAAAATAAAGTTGCATGCCTTTAAAGCAGCGAAGAGATCTTCAATTCATCACTTGGAGGGTTGAAGTTTCGAGTAAGGTTGGTGGATTGTTCGACACTTGAGGTGTTGGAGGAGTTGTTAGGTTAACTGTGGTCTCCTGAAACTGAACTATAAAAAGTATGGACTTTTATTTTTTTTTAATGTAAAGTATAGTAGAAGGTAACATGAAATATTTGTTAGATTGTGCTTTATTTATAAGAACTTTCAGTGATTCAATTGGACCTTATAGATGGGAGGATTTTATTTTAAACATTTAGGGATGTCTACTGATAAGGTTAGATCACAAATTATTGATATGCTTCTTTCACTTTCACTATCAAAATAGTACTTACAATCTTGATACTGATGATGTTCACCAAATGGTTTTACTGGCTTGCAGTCAATTTCAAAGAGATCCACTTTAAATGACACTATTGGTAGATGGAGTGATGCATAAGCTTTTACTTTTTTGCATGTACTGTTGAAGACTCTACTTAACCATTTGTGGTTGATTTTATGTTAGCCTTTGATGGTAATTCTTCCTTGCATTATAGAGTAGTATGTGTAATTCTCTTTTGTTGTCAAATATCTACCTTTTTTAGGTATTATTTTTTCGAAGTCAACATCAGTCTTATTTTAAATCTTGTCTTAACGTAATAGAACTTAATTTGATGTCTATAACCTTGAATTGAATAAGTTTAAAACTTTATAACATAAGTTAACAGTGATCATCAGCTGTTGTTGTTTGGCAAAAATAGAAAACATAACTGACTTTTGTGCTAATGCACTTCTTATATGCAATAGCTATGGTTTGTTGGAGTGATGTATTGCTCTTGTGATTAAATTTGTGTATGTTTGGATAGAGCTTTGTGCATATATACTGTGTGTATCTGGTGATTATAATACATCTCTTTGAGTGAAGGCAATGATGTCAACTTTGTGGTTCATGTTTTTTGCTAAATAAGCTATTTTCGCTATTTTTTTAAGTATCTCATTACTAGTTGTGCTTGAGAATGTGTATTTGAATAGGAAGTTTTAATCATATTATTCAGATTTATCAACTTTCATTAATGGTTCATCCAAATCAAGGTATTATTCTAATTTATAAGATTATGTATAAAAATAATATAAAACGTGCATTTTTAATTTTATTGTCTTCATTAAAATATAAGTTTAATCTTAACGTTTTGGAGCATTTAAAATAAACTATAATATTTGTGAACTATTTAGTTTAGATCCTAAAGAAATATTAATAAAGTTAAGAATTTATCATTATGTGCTACAAAATTATTATTTTTAATGTCTATATAGATTTTACTATGCTACGTAGAAGCTATATAGTACAGTAGGACTCATACTTTTAATTAAGTTAAATTAAATTCATTGGTCGAATTTAATCCTATTTTCTTCACCATATCCATCTCGTCTTTGTCCATATTGCACTAAATTATTTATCAGTAACCAATAACTTCACTCCATAAACAAACTAAATGTTTCAGGAAATACCTTATTATTGGATAAAGCTTTACATTTGTCATCCACTAACTCAAAACGATCAAAATTCCTCCTCTTCCTCCTATATGAGTAATAATCACTAGTTTGTGTTATGCCAACTAGGCTAATGTCAACCTCATTCTTAAGATTCGTAACCTAGCCTAAGCCTCAGGTATGTTTTTTAAAACATAGAGCACATGTTGATCTGCTCAGACTAAGTTTAACCCGAGTCCTATATTAGGACTCGGGTTAAACTTTAGGACTCGGGTTAAACTTAGTCTGAGCATTTTAAAAAATAAAAAGAAAGCTATGTCAAGGGCTCGGGCTCAGGCTCAGGCTCAGGCCCGGTCAAGCTAAGACTGAGTCTACCTAACTGGCCCATTGCTACCCCTATTCAACCTCGTCGTTAGGTAACATCAAATCCTCCAAAACTGAAAATAAGGAGTGAGCTTTGTATACATTTCTTAGTTAAACAACCATCCTAAGAAGCCTATTAAAAACGTATCATGAATCATCAATCAATAATCATCCCACATCAACCAATAACCTCGAATCAATATCATAAGATCTCCTTATGTTGGACTCACAAACAAAATAAATTGAGATGGGCTTAAGCCCAAAACACAAAGCAAGAGGACAAAGAAAGCAAAACAGAACAAGGGTGAAGTTGCAAAACAATCACCAGAAACCAACAACATTATAGTACCATCGTCCTTCCTGTCTCGCAGCTTGTTACGCTGCACCAGTAGCAATACTTGATTCTCCCATCATTCTGTTAGTTTGCTTTTTGTACATATTGAGCCACCTGTAGCATAGTCCTTTCTGTCGTACAGTTTTTTCTTGTATAAAACCTAGTGGTTTATTGCAATAAAGGTTGTGTGAATCTACCAAAAAAACATTGCTTGTTTTAGTTACCCGCTTCGATACTTTACCTTTCATGGTATCAGAGCTAACTAGGTCTTAAAGTTGCCCTATTTTATCATCAGATTCATTTACTTACAGTCTTCCTTGAATCATGGATGGAGTTGTTGAAGGAGATGTCAGTGTTACCACAAATCCCCGAAACACTCAACCCACTACCCAGACTAACGATGATGATCCTTATCTTGTCACCAGCGCCGACAACCCTGGCATGATATTAGTGACTGCTCTGCTCGATGGAGATAACTATCTCTCGTAGAGTCACTCTATGATAACATCGTTGAAGGCCAAGGACAAACTGAGGTTTGTCACCGGTGATTACTAAAAACCCACCGGAGATCCAGCAATGGTGAAGAATTGGGAGAGAGCTGACAGCCTTGTTACCATCCGCAAGAGACTTATGGGAGGAACTCAAGGAACGGTTCGGCGAAAGCAATGGTCCGATGATGTACTGTCTAAGAAGAGAAATCAGCTCTTCCAAGCAAGGTAATCAGTCAGTCTTTGCCTATTACGCCAAGATTAAACGCCTATGAGATGATATCAATTCTCTCAAACCTGCCCTTATATGTACTTGTGGAGTTGCTAGACATTATGTCGAAGTAGAAAATGAAGTCAGGGTGACTCAATTTTTAATGGGTCTAAACGAAGAATATGCTCATGTAGTTAACCAAATAATGCTGTTGGATCCTCTACACACTGTTAATAGAACTTATGCCATGATTTTGATTATTGAAAAATAAAGAAATATTGCTGTGGGTAATAAAGGAGCTGGCCAGATGAATGTAGCCATGGCAGCCAAGACGGGGACCACCAAAAAGCCTAGCCAAGGGAGTTTCACAAGAAAAAAACCCTTTATGAAGAAAAAGGATCGATTCTATGAGCATTGTGAACAATTTGGGAACCTCAAGGAGACTTGTTTCGAGCTACATAGATACCCCGAATGGTATAAGGAAAAGAGGCAGCGATTGAGGAAAAAAGGAGCAAATGTAGCAGCTGCGGTATCAGAAGGAGCTACGGAAGGGTGTTATACTCCATCAGAAGTCACCTCGAAATAATCCGACTGGAATGCCAATTTGTCATCAATGATTCAACAATATTTGCAGAAAATGATCAAAGGCAAAGGGGTAAATGAGGTGAATTTTGGGGGATACTCAAATTATTCAGGTAACACTCTTAATCACTTAATTCTTGTAGCTATTAAGTCTGAACTTGGCTCATGGATAATAGATATTGGTGCGTCTACCCATATGTGCTTAGATATGAACAAATTCGTTTGTTATGAAAAAAATAAATGTCTTAATCCTGTTAACCTACTTGATGGAACCACCCAAACCATTCAACACATCGACGGGGTCATTCCCTATCCAAACTTACCCCTATCCGAAGTCCTCCACATCCCAAGTTTTCAACATAATCTGATTTTTGTAAGTAAAGTAACTGCATAACATAAATTAGCAGCTATTTTTCTTCTTGACAAGTGTTTTTTACAGGACCTTCAGACTAACGATATTGTAGCAATCAGAGGGACTGGAAATGATGTCTACACTATAAATAACAACTCTTTTCTTCCGTTGGGAACTCTAAAAGGCCTTTCTTTAGCCTTCTACTAGCAAAGTAATACTGCTTGCACTATTATGAATGATTTCCGAGTTTGGCACTCTTGTCTTGGACAAACATCATTTGGTAAAATGTCACGTATTTTGTCAATTTCTGTTGAGGTCCCTAGTGATCACACATGTGACATTTGCCCATTAGCAAAAAAGGAAAGAATGCCCTTCCTAAAAACACGTAACACATACCCAAGCATCATTTGAATTAGTCCATATTGACTTATGAGGTCCGTACAAAGTTGCTACATTAGATGGGTCATGATACTTCTTAACAATCGTGGATGATTACACCAGGGCCACATGGGTTTTCTTATTAAATAATAAAGCTCAAACTTTTACAACCTTAAAAAATTTCATTTCCCAAATAGAGAACCAATTCAATCGAACGAACTAAGCTATTCAAAGCGACAATGGTAGTGAATTTGTTAACCACCAATGCGGTGATTTTTTATTATCCAAAGGAATATTACGCAGTAGGATATGTTCATATACCCCTCAACAAAATGGCATTGTTGAAAGAAAACATAAATATTTGTCACAAGTCACTAGAGCATTACTCTACAATGCCAAATTACCTGAAACTTTTTGGGGAGAAGCTATTTTGACGGCAACCTACATTATAAACTAATTACCAACCAAAGTCCTGAATTGGCAGTCACCATACGAAAAGTTATATGGGCAAGTACCCGTATATGATTACATGAGAGTCTTTGGTTGTCTTTGTTTTGCTACTACTACCAAACCTAACAAAGCCAAACTTGAGCCCAGGGCCTAAAAATTTCTCTTTTTGGGGTAGATGACAGGATAAATATTAATGGATTTACAAACCCAAAATATCTTTGCTTCTCATGATGTAGTGTTCCACGAAAATACATATCCATACAAAACACTTGAGGTTGAAGAAAACAGTCCTTTCCAACTTCAATTAGAAATTGACCCAATTCCTTAAAATCCACCAAGAAAATCAAAATATACCCAACAATACACTGAACTAAATCTAGAAAGTACCAATATCCACCTTGAGCCAAACAAAGCCCCATTTTCTCCTTCATTAACCCAAACAGACATCATTTAATCTAACCAAGAAGAACACCCACCATCACTAGTCATCCTTCGATGCAGCACAAGAATAAGGACCAAACCCAGATGGTACGATGACTTAGTGTTCGGAACCGTCACCCAAGTCCCTCTCGAAGATGATGCTATTATGTCGAACAGTCCAGGTACTGTATTTCCTTCACCAAGCCTTCTAGACTCATCTTCTTTATATTTTTCTGAATCCCATCATCAATTTTTTGCGAATGCATCTATTAAGTACGAGCCCAGTTCATACAACATGGCTGCCAAGGATTGTTGATGGGTGGAGTCTATGAATGAGCAACTGAGGTCTTTTGAAAACAATGGAACATGGGAGATGGTGGATTTACCAAAAGGGAAAAGAGCAATTGTGTCAAAATGGGTTTACAGGATAAAGTACAAACCAGATGGAACATTGGAAAAATTAAAATCGAGGCTCGTCACGAAAGGGTTTAACCAACAATTTAGGATCGACTACTTCGAAAGTTTCTCCCCTGTTGCTAAAGTTGTAACCATTAAAACATTTTTAATAATAGCTTCTGCGCATAACTGGCCTGTACACTAATGTGATGTAAACGATGCATACCTCCATGGTTCAATTGAACCACCGGTGTACACAAAAATGCTACCAGGTCAGGTTTGCAAATTAATAAGATCAATCTACGGTTTGAAGCAAGCTAGACGACAATGGAATCAAGAACTCACTGGGAAGTTGAAGAGTATCGGTTTCACCTAGTCTGAATCTGACCACTGCTTGTTCATGAAAGGTGCTGGTACGAATTTTCTTGCCTTGATAATTTATATAGATGACTTCTTATTAATGGATCCGAATGAGGAGTTGATGACTAAAGTAAAAAATTTCTTGCATTTTGAATATACGATTAAAGACTTAGGATATGTGAAGTTCTTTATTGGAATAGAAATTGCAAGATCAGAAAGTGGTATGATGTTGTCACAGAGGAAATTTATCAGCGATGTTTTGAAAGAAACTGGTATGACAGATGTTAAGGAAGCCCTTGTACTGATTGCTCCTGGACCAAATTAAGCGCTGATGTGGGAGAGCTCATGGAGAATCTTGAAAGATACAGAAGAGTGTAGGAAGATTGCTTTATTTGAATTATACCAAACCTGACGTTGCCTACACCGTCTAGGAACTTAGTCAATTCATAACAGCACCTCAGAAACCTTATTGACAAACCGTAATCTATTTACTGCGATATCTAAAAGGCAAGATAAGTCACGGAAATTTCTACCCTATTCAGCCAACCACATCCTGAATTGCATACTCATATTCAGATTGGGCATCCTGTCCTTTTAGTTAGAAGTCCCTCACTGGTTACTGCATATTTTTGGGACGTTCTTTGATTTCGAGGAAGACAAAGAAGCAAAATACAGTTAGCAGGACTTTAGCGAAAGCAGAGTATTGTAGTATGACATTCATCGTTTGTGAGCTGCGCTGGATATCGTATGTTCTGAAAGATCTACAGTACCACTCCACTATGACAACAAAGCAGCTCTACATATTTCCTTAAATCTAGTGTTTCACGAGCGAACGAAACACATAGAAATTAACTGCCATTTAGTACGAAATTCAGTCACAGAAGGCTTCATCACCACCAAACACATATCGACGAAGGCTCAGTTAGCAGGTGCGTTTACAAAAGCTCTGCCATTGCCAATCTTCAGAACTATGACCTCCAAGATGGGTTTCTTGTCATTACCCATAAATTCCATCTTGAGGGGGTGTGTTGGACTCATGAACAAAATAAATCGAGATGGGCTCAAGCCTATAATAAAAAGCAAGAGGACAAAGAAAACAAGACAGAATAAGGGTGAAGTTGTAGAACAATCACCAGAAACCAACGACGTTACATTACCATCGTCCTTCCTGCCGCGCAGCTTGTTACGTTGTACCAGCAGTAATACTTGATTCTCCCATCATTTTGTTCGTTTGTTTTTTTGTACATAATGAGCCACCTGTAGCATAGTCCTTTCTTTCGTACATTTTTTCCTTGTATAAGACCTAGTGGTTTATTGCAATAAAGGGTGTGTGAATCCACCAAAAAAAACATTGCTTATTTAGTTACCTTCTTCGATACTTTAGCTTTCACCTTATGACCTATATTCTCCAATCTCCGAAGAGTCTCCTTGAATCTCCTTATACTCAAAATTTTTTGGGAAATTAACACAACTATCGTTTAACATGTTTTAGTTCCTTCATCTTCTGCTTCTGTTGCCTTTTCACTAACTTCTTACTAAACACCAAAGTTGCTTCCTAAAAACTCCTAGCAATGTCTTTTTAAATCCTTACCTCCATTGATCTTCTTCTCTCATTCAAGATCTATAAACTCTTTCATTGTCTTCAACTCTGCATCTTCTTCATAAACACTTCTTTCATTCCCATTCCCATTTGGGTCAATTACTTGCTCTTTAGAAACCCCAATCTCCTCCACATGTTCCTCCTCCTCTTTCAGGTGAACCCAAAACCTTTTTAATTAATGGTTAATTAAGTTTAAGTTAGATTATTTAGGTTAATTTAGTATTTCTAGTTTTAATTTAATTAACATTTATTATGTATACTCATAATTAAATTAAATTTAATGGCTGCAAAAGTTAGAGTTCATTTTGAATGCTTCAAAATATCACGGTGTGACCTATATTTTGATGAAAATATTAAAGTTAAAAATCAACTTTTTACTATAGAAATAAATTGTCAAAAAGAAGTAATAGGAGGTAATAAAACTTGATCCTAATAATAAATTTTAGATGATTACTCACTACATACTGGTTATCATATATTTATGCTCAAATGTATGAAAGTGACTATAGCCTTTCTAATAGATCGATATAAAGATACATATAACATACAAGAATAGGGTATGGTAGGTATTGTTCGCATTAAGTTACCTCAACTGCTAATTAAGTTACTAATCTCCATAACTAGAACAAGTCATAATCTCTAAATCTAATTAGGTTAGGTCTAATCCTTTCAAAAGACAAGTAAAAGAGTTAGCTATATAGAAAAAAAATTTCTTTTAATGGAGAGCCATTCTCATTGCTAGATTTTTTTTTGATAATCAACATATATAGTACTTGGTTCGCTTCTCATTAGACTCAATTACCCTAACTGCGTGGTCTAAAAATCATTTCTTACCTTAAACATCAAATCAATAAATGTACCCTTTGCTTACATACATGCAACATCTACTGACCTAGACTATTATATACAAAAACCTTGATAGTTTTGTTATACTAAAAACATCTACATCTATGTAAATTCACACAGGTTTACTAGCATATTTATAACTTGTTTTATAAAAAGTTTGGAATCTTAGGAAGGTATAACATTGATTTAACCAAACTTATATGTTCTCAACCAATATAATCTATTCCAATGATATGCTGAAAAGTTTATACGACAGTAAAATCTCCATTTTATTGTAAAAGTAAAACTTTCCATTATTTCTTTTTTGTTTTTATTGAAAATGCATAGTTAAGCATGTTTTTCCCTATTAATTTTTTCATATGAATAAGCCCTTTTCTTGAATATATGTAACATAGATAGTCTTTGTTTCTAAGCATTTTTAACATGTCTATTTTTATTGAAAATATTGTGTTAATTTAAATTTATTTTTATGCAATGATATACCATATATTTAAGTATCAATTTGGTCATGGTAGGGCTTTCAAATTTACCTCTATCATATGCTATAAAGGAGGAGAAATGAACAACATTAACGTGGACACAAATCATTTGAACATGTTGCAGTTCATTTTCAGAATAAGGGACTTGGCTATGGAAAGGTCCTAGAGTTCAATTACAAATCATGTGGGTTATTGTTAGAATTGAGAATAAAGAATTATGAAAATATTTTTTTAGATGTATTATAAGAATCAAATTGGGTTTTCATTTCTGATTGACAAAAGCTAAATTTCTAATTTGTCTTCTTCTTTAATGTTACATTTTATATTTTCTCTTGTTACCCTTTATTATCAAAAGTTGAACAATGATTTTGTACTTTCTTATCTAGACATTTACTAAGTGGAAAAGTAACCTTAATATGGTTTCTTTGTAACAGAGTTTAGTACATGTTTTTAGCATTGACATGGCTAATGTTAGAAGCATATACATTACGTTAGACATATCTATACCAATATTTAACACAAATTTAGGATAACTAATGATAAATAGATATAATGTAGAATACGATAAGATCATATACGTTTAATGATTTTAATATGTATATGATTATTTTTTTACTATATATAATGGGTCTAGACTGGTATAATAATATAGTTTCTTTGGTTTTAATAGATCATGAATTTGACTAGTCGATCTAATGATAGTTCAAAGCATACTTATTTTAAGTTTTTTTATAACTTGAATAAGTATATGAAACAATTGGAAGCACTTAACAAAATAAAATATGACAAGTTTAACAAAATACCAATGAACAAATAGTGTAGGCAAACTCACAAAGTTAGACTAAAATGTAACATAATGTTGAACAATTATTATAAGAGCTTCAATGTATATATAAGGGGCCCAAGGAAAAGCAAACTCTCATAATGCTTAAGACAATTAAAAGAGCAATGAAGAGATTTAACAAGAAAAGGCAAGGAATAAAGAAATATAATGGCTCTATTTGTCCTAAGATTTAGATGCCAATAATTGGATTTTATATTTTAATGGTGGGAGAATATTTATTGCAACATGTTGATTCTAGAAACAAGACTTACATATATAGAAAATGAAATTTGAGTAAAATTCTTCATTAGCATGCTCATGCTACAATCAAACACAATGGTATATATAACATAAAAAATTCCAATAAGCACATGTTTTCCATATTTTTCTAATCCCTAATGAAGATATATTTCCATTCCTAGGTGAGAATCTTGATTCTGAAATCTGTCTACCATAATATAAGAGAAGATATCAAAGGGCAAAAAAGGTAAGGACCAGGGATGTAGGAGAGAACAAAACCTATATATAGCTACTTAGAAGGGACTTTAAATTTTATATAAAAGGTACAAGCAATATGGTTATAATATAAGGATATATTATATGGGGATAGATGCTAAAGTTAAACAAAGTCAAAGTAATCAATTACTACAATAACTACTTCAGAGGCTAAGAAAAAACTAATTTTGGCCAACACAGTCAAAACAATACAGTTATAATATAAGGACATGCATATGGTATTTGATTTTGAATAGGTATTTATGTATATGGCACTAATATGATGTAGTTGATTATAGCTAACTATTTATGTATATGGTACTAATATAATGTAGCAAATTGTGGTTGGTTGTTTAAATCCATGGTACTGAAATGATGACTAATAAATAACCATATTTTCAGATAATCAATTATAGTATTGTTGCTCTCTATTGTATTGTTATGTCTATCATATTGTTGTCTAAAATGATTATTTCTTTACAAATTACTATCTAGTATTTGGATAATTAATTCCTTTGTAGCTAAAAGGAACTTGTCAATAGGTTTACATGAATTTGAAACCATCACAAGCAAGTCTGATTAGCACCTACACTACAATGAACAAAGGTTGTTTATAGGAATTGTTGTTGTTTTTGTTGCTTTTTTAGTTCTTCATCTCTCAATAGTTTTGAATCAGTTAATGGATATTTATTAGGAGACTTTATTATCATAATCAAGTTTCTTCCTTACAAATAAATAGAAGTTCAACTAGTCATTAGCTTATTTAAGCATTGAGTCAAATGGCAGACAATCTGATTGGTTGACCAATTAACTTATTAGGAAGGAAACAAAGATTTATACATGTCACTTAGTAATAAACTTGACAATAGTTGGCAATAAACTTAATATATTGACAACATCTTTATGAATATGATTCTCCTTATGACTATTTTATACATCTCTTCAAAGAAACATGGATTAAAAATAAAAGAATATATTTTAAAATTGATAAATCTCACTCTATATCACTATAAATATGCCATAAATTCATATCAAAATCATATTTTTTTATTAATATATTTTCTATATACAAATACATTGCTATATAAGACTTAAGAATGATGAAAAATATGAACTAATTACAAATCAATTTCTATAATAATATATAGTCTTATTGCTTCTTTAATTTATCATTGATCTCCCAAGGGTCATTTATTACATTTATAGTTCTTCTTGCAAATTTTTTGTAATGCCATATAAAATAATCAAAATTTATTTTACTTTAAAAATAACATATACGTAGTATCATAACCATATAACTTAAATTAAAAAAATGTAGGTTTGAAATTTACCCTTAATTGAGCACATCGATATAATCGTCTTCTTATATTAAACTTGATATAAGATCTCCTTATATGTATTATTAATCCACAATCACAATAATGCAACATTATAAGAATAGACAATGTTTGGAATACAGGGGTAAGAGACGAGTTGGAGGTAGTTAACATTGATAGTAAATTAAGGGAGATAAGGCTTAGGTGGTTCAGGCATGGTTAGAGAAGATATCCTGACGCCATAATAAGAAGATGCCATAAGATTGTATTTAGGGACTGTAAGAGAATAAGACGAAGACCAAAGAAGAATTTAAGAGAGGTGATTAAGAACGATATGAACTTTTTAGAGATTATTGATGACTTGACCCTCAATAGAAAACTTTGATGAACTAGGATACAAGTACATGACCCTAAATAAAGAGATCCTTCTCTTTTCATAGGCCCTTTAAACCTTTTCCTTCTATTCATATGTCTTTCAATCAGCCTAAATACTTTTGTTTGTAACACATACTCCTTTATATATTTTAATCATTTATTTTGTATTTATTTACTTTTATCTTTTTTATCCTTATTTTTATTTTCATTTATGCAGTTATATTAGCTATTGCTTTCTTTCAATTATTTTCAAAAATCTTTTTTTAGGGTGTTGGCCCTCGAATTTTTTTCTTGATGAATAAGCATGATTTAAATTAATTATGAGGTGTTTATGGATTTATATTGTGGAGTTAATTATTATGTTAATGTTAGTAAGATTTTATGACATAGGTTAATTGAATTAAA